>JAUZST010067010.1:0-48703 GCA_034779995.1 Parotocinclus haroldoi | reverse complement strand
TCACTTCTAGTTTGCTCTATGTTTTAAAATGTTTAAAAGAGCTCAAGAACAAAGAAATTGTCTTTTTTAAGTAAAATATGCATAGAATTAAAAATATAAAGCATTGTATCAGGCGACGTAGAAGAAATGACGGAGTCACACGCAGAGTTCCAGAGACGGGGTTTAATACAAAACCAGAAATGGGAAACCAAAACAGTCCAGGGTCGAAATACCAAACACGGCGAACAGGATCCAAAAGGGCAAAGGCGAAAATCGAGGGACGGAAAGCGAGTCGACAACAGTAAGTAAACGCAAAGAAAGAAACGCTTAGAAATCGGGCAGGACCACGAGACTTAGCGAGGGCGGAGTGTGGACGAGGAGAACAAGTAGGGAATGTAATGAGGAGTGACATGGGGTACAGGTGTGTGTGATTAATATGAGGGTGACGGTGATCGTGTGCGGGTGTGGTCCGCACTCCAGACTCTAGCCTAAAGACTCGTGACTTGACTTGGACTTGTATTTTGTGAATTATGAGCCTAAGTGTGTAAGATGATTAACCCAGTTCAAATTATTTTATGGCAACTGCAGTCCCTATAATGCACTTGATGACTGTAATCATTGTAGGAGTGTAAATAAAGGTGTTCTGGGGATGAGCAATAAGAGGTGTACATATATAGGTTCAGAAGGTTGGGAGGCAGCCGTCAGACAGTCAGACAGAACTCCATTCGTCCCTAGGCTGGCACCAACTGATATAGTAAAACATGAAACAGGAATTGTATACTGCCTCTGACAAGGTGCTAATTGTTTTCCATCGCACATCTTCTCTCTCGGTAAGTTCCAGCCCTCTCTCACCAAGGTTCTGTTCCCCATCGAGTGCCTTCCAGAATTTAAAGCTGTCAAGAGGGATGTGTCTTTGTGACACGGAAATCAAAATCAGAATTTTAGCTATGGACGTTGCATCCGTAACCTGGTCAACAACCAGTCAATGAGTTTGAGTGTACCTCTGTCATTTCTGTCACAGTTTGCCAGCTCTGCTTTTTCGGAGTGTCTTTGGGCTTTTTTTCTCGCTTACAAGAAATATTTGGTAGTTGCTGGTTACAGGTTTACATCTAAGGTGCAATTACGTATTTGGATTAGGACCCGCTGATTCTCTCTCTCTCTCCAATATACCTTTAAGTTGGCTTTGCTTAGCCAAATGCTCATTATTAGAAATTTTTACACTTGTCAAATAACCAATCTTTCACATTGCAGTACGTCACCTGTTGCTCATTTCTCTCATGCAATAGGCCACCCTGATTAGTGTTTGTGTGCGTGTGTGTAACCTACCTAGCTACCAGTCATGTGCTCACTTGTTCATTAGCTTCACGTTCAAGTTGGTCGATGTGTTTAGAGACTCCTCTGTAATTCGTGTTTATACAGATGACTTTCTGCTAATAATTTGTAAAAAAATCTGTAAATGTCTTTTGTTTTTGTGTCTGTCCTATTGTAAGTAGTACTCTAGCTTTATTTTGTACCCCACCTAAAGCTAGAACTACACTGCACTGCTCACAAAAACATTTTGAAATATCCACTAATTTTTGTGTGCCATGAACTTTACATGAACCACAGGAGTCAGAGACACAATGAGTTAATCTAACGTTGTTCATAATACTATCTATCCATGCAGTTTGTCTTCAGGTAAACAACAGTCTCACTCGTTTCAGTTAATCATCGGTCACTTGTTTTCAGCACCATCTCTATCACCTTTACATTTACAGCTATCTAGTGAAAATGCCCTTTATGCCCTTTACGGTGGGGCGTCCCGGAGATCTCCCAAGACCATTCCTGGTCCCGCTAAATCCCCAGAATCCCTATCGGATTTTAAGACCGGAGCCCATAATGCAGTATCCACAGACAGACAACAAATACGGGGAAAACCAAACATTTATTTAAACAAAAACACACATAGCAGGCATTTAAACGATAGTTGCAAACGTAATCCACAACGTAGTCCAGAGTCCCGTGGTGGGGCCGAGGAGCCCACTCCATAACTGTCCAGGGGTCCGCAAACAGCCTGGGCGCTGAGAGTCAGCTGGGGTCCGTGGCTTTGAGATCCAGGGCGACAGGGTCCCAGTAGTTCACGAACGAGCTGGAGTGAAGGTGGAGGTCCACCATACCGCCATAATGGCTCCGCGCCAGAGTGCCGGGGGCCAGCAACAGCGCCTTTGGAAGCCGGGGTACCGCGAACGAGCCCGTTAAAAGGAAAAGAAAAGGAAAACTAAAAGCAGCCTGAACAGAAAAAAAGTAAAAGGACAAAAAGGGGGGAAAAAATAAAGGACGGCTTTCAGAGCCGGGGATCTGGAGACGGCAGCTATGGCCGAAGATCCAGGGGCTGCCCTTTACAGCCGAGGATCGAAACATGGCCAGATATGACCGTGGATCTTCTGGCCGCGGACCCATGCGAGCCGCGGGTCCAGGGAACAGCCCCTTCCAGCCTCGTGTCCCGGGAGCTGATGGCGCCCGACGAGCGGAGGAGTCCATAACGGACTATAAAAGCGAAACAAAACAAGCAATGACACAGACAAAGGGAACACTCAAAACGTAACGCAAGACAAAACGGGGAACATTCGCGTGTCCGTTTGACAAAATTAAGGGACAGGGGTAAAATAACGCACCGCGGCGAACAACGCAAAAGGGCTCGCAGTGCGAACTAACATTTAAATTAGAAAGAAAAAAAAACGATGTGACTATGGTCTTTGTCTGGTCAACAACCATTTGGTTCAGCAACTTGCTTCACAGATCGTAATGCTGCTGTAAAGTGGCTCATAGGTCTACACAAAAAGAACCTACAAATGTAAAACGTGAGGATGATAATTTGCGGGAAAATGTTTTTTCCCATGGCAAGTCCAGAGTGACTGTGGAGAAACCCAGCAAATGTCCAAAGCAATAAAGTTTAATGAAAGCCCTTTCTCCCTTTAGGTGTGTTTGATGTCAGTAATTTTCCACGCAGCACATTACAATTTCAGAGATATAATATACCTACTCAAGTATTTCACATTTCACAAATACTACACTGAAAGGTTCTTCACAAACAAACCACAGATAAAATGAGCTTAAACCACTTACATGTGAAGTGAATACCACTGATTATCTTGTCGCTGTCAAGGTCTAGAGGATATATTAGATGGTAAGCAAACCTATCGTAGATCTCCATTATGGAAGCAGGAGAGATGGGCAGGTCAAAAGACATAAGGGCAAGTAATGTTGGGTTTACATTCAGTCTGCTGACAGTATTCTAAGTAGGTGCACTAATGTACTGCCGATAGGGTGTTGGATGCCTAAGGCGCACCAGTGCACAGCAACTAACACTGTCCCACCTGGTCATGAGCTGCCCATCCTAACCCCTACCCACTGTCAAAAGTCCCTATAATGGGCACACAAGTGATGGAACTGGACCTTGGAACAATGGATTAAGGTCATCTGCTATGATGTGTTCCATTTTCTTTAACTTTAAGTGGATAAGTACACGTGGGCTACACAATGGCACCCTGACAATCTGTCACAAGACAACAAGGCTGTGGAAGGATTATGATGCTCTAGGCAATGTACTGCTGGGAAATCCTGGGTCTGGCCATGAGTCGGATCTGAATTTGAGTTGTGCAACCTACCATGTTGAAGCAGTTTTCATAGCAATGGTATTTATATTAACTAGGGATATACACGGCTCACAAAATTAGGGGATCTCTCAAAATGGAATGTGAGCAGTGTATGTACGCTCAGTGGAGTGCATGCATATATTATCGTATATATTAATATAACACAATATATCTACATGTGCACTGGTGCTATGCAATTCTTATTTTTTATTCTGTTCATACATGTACTGTTAGGGTTCCTACCTACCCCCCCCACCCCCCAGGAGCGTTCGGCCGTCCTAATCGGTGGCCGTTACTGAGCAGTCGGTGAGGCGGTTTATATCCGGTGACTAATTTAGGACCTGATTACGAACATCTGCACTGCCTTTTACTTAAGTGCGGGTTCTAGCGTTGTTCGTGGCCAGGTCGTCTCGCTCACTCCACCTGCGCGCTCGCACGCCGCGCGCCTCAAGGGTTAGTTGGTAACGTCCCGGGGCTATTAGTGCTGACGGATGCGTACTTGGGGAACCCCCAAGGTATTTAGTGTTTTAGGGGCACATTGAGGGTCACCCATTCCGTACTCTGAACGTGCCTGAGCTCATGCTCTTCCTGTCCTCGGCATCTATTGAGCCTCACTCCAGCCAGCTGCGTGCCCTGAATGAGACGCGCCCCGGCTCCACTTACTGGCGCCATATGTGCGCCCGAGCACACACTCACCCCCTGGTGCTTCGGCGCCTTCAGTGGTTTATTCGCGCTCGCGCTACATGTGCGTCTGAGCTTACGCTCGCCCTCTGGCGTTCGAACTGCCTCCGTGCCTCACCGCCTGGGAGACGTCCCGGGTTACAGCGTGCTATAGTGCTCACTGCACGCCTGCCCCGTTGGCGCTTCGACGCCCCCTCGCGATCAGTTCGCGCGTTGGTCCCAGTCGGGACCACATTTTTTCCTTTTGTTTTTTTGTTGTCAGGAGCCTCTTCTCCCCCTTTCAGTTTTTTCTATATTATTTCCCCATTATTATTATACGTCGTGGGATTCCATCCCTCCCGCATCCTTGGGTCCTACCACATCTCATTTTTTATTGTATTATTTAAAAATTTTACTTCTATCTTGTTCACTAGCATCACTCCCAGTAATCTCCCCACTGTGGGACTCACAAAGAACGATCTTATCTTATTTCCTGATTTCGCTGGCCTATTTCAGCAAGATAATGTGACCTGGCACACTGGCCATGCACATGATAAATTGTTTAGTGTATTGTCCTGTGCTCCAAATCCCCCAGATGTTATGACTGAGCATCTCGGGGACGCTAGAACAACGTCACATTGGACAAGTGGCAATAATGTTTCCCCTCATCTGTCTAAATCCTATCCAATTAAAGTGTTGACAGAAGCATTTGCAATTCAAGTAGAAACACCAGGGGTGCCACTGCATGAACATAGTTTTCAGAAACAGCTAAAACAAAATTACTGTTCCTTTTTCATGCAGAATCTGGTGCAGAATGCAGTCTAGTGTGATGACTAAATACCATACTTACAAACCCTTATGTGCTGCACTGGTTTCCCGCCTCTGGCACGGTGAGGGCTGCTGCTGTTTCTGTTCCCTGTCTGGGTGAGGAGTCTCATCACTGCCGGGTTCCAAAATGGCTTCTGATCTGGCTTCCATGGTGTGGTCTCAGTGGGAGCTCTCTCTGTCGGGATCTGGCTTCCAGGTTGTGTGATTCTGGAGAGGAGCTGGGTCCCAATTCAGTTCTGTCAGTCGGTCGGTCTGTCTGTCTGTTTGTTTGTTTGTTTGTGTTACACCTCGCTAGACACTTCTATATGTTTGATGGAATGGTTCCTGTGGGGATGGCTCTATGGTAGCACAAGCAGACCAGGGATGTGGCCATATGATGATTTGGAGTGTTTGACATTTGGATACACAAGCTAAGATGAAACGTGGGAACAGTAATATTAATATTCTAATAAGTTTGGATTCTCACAAATATCCAGAGTATTACTGGTGAACGATTAGTGTTTCAGATATGCTGCTCTTATCTTCCTCAAATTATTAATACTAACTAATAAGAATTCATTTTAAAATACGCCCTCAATTTTTGTGAGCAATACATTTATGTTTAGCCCAACATCCTCCCCCTCTGTCGAGTTTATTGACGAATGGATTTAATACATTTACAACCAAGTCAGCTTGAATGCAACCGCCATTAAAAAAGGCACTTAACTTTATCACAGGCTTAATATTCGTTCCTCATTTTTTAAAAAGATCTAGTCCATATTGTAAACATGCGGTGCAGTCTTTTAATACCTTGCACGAAATGATTTTCCAGTGATTTCACGCATACATTTTTAAAGTCAGAATAAAATCATAGCTGTCCCAAGTCTGCATCTTTGAATCTTGAACTTCAGATAAAATCAAACGTGTTAAAATGGTCTCAAGAATAATTAACCGCAGAATATGAATGCTACTTGTTACTTGTTTGACCAATTTGGATATAATTTTCTGCCCTTAAATCCAAGCAGCAATTCTGATGAACCGTTATGCATTAGAGAACCACAAAAACATCCTGAAAGCTAGTTGAGCACTACTCTCCCATGCTTATTAAGTCCCGTGTAAGTTATATATATATATATATATATATATATATATATATATAATTCATTCATTAAATGGGGGTCGCGGGCCAGCCGACGCCCACCCAGCAACTCTGGGCGCAAGGGCAGGAACAACAGGGGTGCCAATCCATCGTAGGGCAGAAACACAGATACACAGTCACACACTAAGGGACATTTTAGAGACACCAACTAACCTAACACGCCTGTCTTTGGACTGTGGAAGGAAACCGGAGTACCCGGAGTAAACCCAGGCAGACACGGGGAGGACATGCAGACCCAGCTCCGCCCTGGGATTGAACCCGGAACCTTTTTGCTGTGAGGCAGCAGTACTGCCCTATATATATATATATATATATTATTGATTGTTATATTATACTAAACCTATGATTAAATATGACTTATTGATAAATATATAAAGGATCTGGGCTCAGCTCCTTATGGTCCAGGTCTTGACTCAGACTTGGTGTCCCATTTTCGATGTCTTGGTCTTGACTCAGGCACGGTTTCCCATTCTTGCTCTTGACCTGGTGTCTTGGTCTTTACTCTGCTCTAGTGGTCTTGACTAGAGCACTACTGAATCCAATCCAAAAAAGCCTCGCTCCTACTCATCTGTCATATCTGCTTATTCCTTTAAAACCTACTCGTTCTTAGACCCTCATCTTCCACCTTACTCACCATTCCTCCCTTCAGACTTCGCCGTTTTTGCCAACTGAGCATTTTCTAGATTTGTTCCCTTGATCTGGAATTCTTTTCTTCATCGGTCCTCTTAAATACCATTTAATGTGTCATTTATGATTTATAATGTATAATTTATTTACCACATATGTGCAATCTTAAATGCCCTAAATCTTTGTATACGGCAGTTAAATACGACCAGTTATGTTTTGCGCGTGGTTAGCCTTTATTATTTGTGTTTTTGATGTTACGTCCACTCTATTTCGTTTATCGCTTTATTGTAAGAGACTTCGTGTTTGTGAAAAGCACCATATAAGTACTATTTTATTACTGTTATTATGATCATCATAATATCTATTTACCTAGCATTCACATTGTATTAGGTGTTATAAGTAATCTACGGATGATTTGAGATAAATAAAATAAAATACAAATTCAGTCGAGGGTGAGAATACTAATAAAATCTGGCAGATATATGAAATGAATAGATCTTCAATTTGTGTCAAGTGAGAGTTTGCTGGTTTAATTTCCTGAAAAGCATTAGATTATTTACTTTTATAGCGGGCTAAATAGCTTTCCAGTAAGAGAGTTAATGTACTGTGCTTCATTTTTTAGCGAAATCGGTCATCTGGTACTTTCACAACATGACGTACGATAAGCCTATGTGGCTCTTGCATTATGAGTGTAAGGTAACGCTACAGGAATTCAAAGTGGTCCGCTAAATGAAACTGCTCTGTCCTAGGCTATAGTTACCACGGTTATTCTCAGTCGGTATCGTGGCCTCTTAAAGTGAAGAACATCAAGGCAATCAGAGAAGGAACACAGCCAGCGTCAGCCTGCCCAATCAGCAATCAGCTTGAGCAGAGAATTCGACTAGAGGCAATAAATCATCGTAGGGAGAGAAAGAGAGATTAACTAAAGTCTTCATGCATCAGTCAGATGTCCATGGATTATGGAAGTTGCAGTTACTGAGGTGATTGTGATGAAGAAAACCCTGATAGGAGACTTGATGAGGTGGGAAGGAGTAAGGAGAAGAGTAGGTGAGAGAGAATGGAGGGATGGAGCTGTTGTTAGATTCATGATATGGTCATGTAAGGACATGTTAATATCCACGTTGTGAACGTCTTATGGTAAAACCATGGATTTCAGTATGAACCATAAAACTATAAATCCCTTCCCTCTTTTTGGAAAGCTTTATACAACGGTTGTTCTGGAATTATGTTGGACGTGTAATTGCCCATTCTTCCCAAAAGCGCTGGAGTGGGTTGAGGTCAGTTCCCTCTTCAGGTCAAGACCTGAAGCTTAGCCTTAGCAAACAATTTCTTTATGGTTATTGCTCTGCACAGGGGCACTGTCATAATGAAGCAGCCTTTCCACAAGAGCTTGAAACACAATTAGCTTTTATTCAGCAAGAGAATTAATGTGGCATGGAAACTGGCGGTCTGAAGTTAGGATGATTTTGGCTAAGTGGCTTTTAGAACTGCTAATCTGAAGAGTGTAAGTTCAGATCACAGCCTTACCAAGCTGTTAAGAAAGCTTTATCAGGCTCACTGAAAACGGACGGCTGTTAACTGCAATGTGGACTTCAGTAGGCTTTCCAAAGACGTTGGCTATGGCCGAGGTCATGACCCGGGCGGGGCAGGGCTGTTCACAGTGGCAATTTCTTGCTGAGACAAAAAACAGACCACGGTGTAAAAGTAAGCACATCATTAAATCTCGTACTGTATGTTGTAACATTGAAAATGCATTCACCAGAGTAACGTTTGCTAACCGAAAACACAAAAACACCCATGATTCATTACGTTCCCTTCACAATACATTTAGAACTACACACGTGTGCTTGTTGAACCTCTCATTCCACAGCTATGGTCATTATTGTGGAGATTTTGGAGATTATTCTGACTCTCACAGTTTAAGTGTACCTACAATAAAAAAATACAGACCTCTCACTATGTTTGGGGTCATTGCCCTGCTGGAAGACCCTCTTCTGACGCTGTTCCGAAAATCCTTTGGTAATCCTTTGGCACGCCGTGAAGGCACCCAGTGCCAGAGGCAACAAAACAGGCCGCAATCTTTGAACCTCCACCATATTTGACTGTAGGTATTGTGAGCTTTTCTTCGTAGGCCTCACCCTGTTTTTGGTAAACAGTTGTGCTTATGTGTTTTACCAAACAGCTCTAGTTTGGTCCTGTTTGCCCACAAGACAATTTGCAAAAAGGGTTTTGGCTTAATCGCATACATTTCGGAAAACTGCCGTCTAGCCTTTTTATGTCTCTGTGTTCTCCCGGGTCATCTTTCATAGCGTTTAATTTCGTTCTCATTCTCATTCATGTCGGCCATGACAGTATATGCTGATATGGAATCTTGTTCATGTCGCTGAAATGTCCACTGATGCCGATAACGACGCTAAATAAACTACTGGGTGGTGGATCATTCTCAGCACTGCAGTGACACTGATGTGGTGTGTAAGGGTGACTAGTCTGCCAGTTCCTGCTGCTGAAAAACATCCCCATAGCATGATGCTACCACCACCATGCTTGACTGTAGGGTTGGTATTGGCCTTGAGATGAGCAGTGCCTGGTTTCCTCCATACATGACGCCTGGCATTCTCACCAAAGAGTTCAATCTTTGTTCCATCAGACCAGAGAATTTTGTTTCTCATGGTCTGAGAAACCTTCAGGTGCCTTTTGGCAAATTCCAGACGGGCTGCCTTGTGCCTTTTACTAAGGAGTGGCTTTCGCCTGGCCACTCTGCCGTACAGGCCTGATTGGTGGATTGCTGCAGAGATGGCTGTCCTTCTGCGAGGTTCTCCTCTCTCCACGGAGGAACGCTGGACGAGTCTACCAACCGAAAATGTCCAGCTACCAGCATCCTGTGAGCACTAATGAAAAATTAGAGGATGACTAACCCAAACTGTGCAACAACAGATGAGATGCTTTCTCTGACATCCATAATGAATGTTTCTATGTGAACAGTTTGTAAAGAGCATATTAAAGCTCCAGCAGCACTACTGTGTCTGATCCAGTCCAGGCTCAAGACGCACCACCGCCACACCAGTGTCACTGCAGTGCTGAGAATGATCCACCACCCAAATAATACCTAATTTGATAAAGGCACCAGTTTGATCAAATTTTGTAAAAAAAAAATCATATCACGATTAGGAGCAACTAGTTTGACTGTCACTGAAAGTTAGCGTTTTGCATTTGAAAGGTGGCGTTCTCCTGTCCATTTGGACACTGGCCGTAGCTGGGTGCAGAAGCTTCGTGAAGCTCCGAGCTGTTATTGTGCCGACGTTGCTTTCACAGGACGCTTAAGTGCTGCACCTGAGGACAGATCATTTTTATGCATCGCGCAGCGCGGCGCTCAGCAGTTCCATATTTCAGGCTTGTCAGGCCTTCTGCTTGTGGCTGAGCTGTTGTTGCTCCTAGTCATTTTCACTTCACGAAAACGGCACCTACAGTTGGCAGGGCAGCTCTGATGAACTCGGATGGCTTGGATAAGTGCTGTCCACGAGTGCCATTTTGAAATTCAATGAGCTCTTCGGTGCTTCCATTGTTTCTTCCTGGAGATGTTCATGGATTTTAACAATGAAATAGTTAAGCTCACTGCAGATGGGGTATCCACATACATGACAATATAGAATGCTATGTGCAGTTGATAGAAAGAGCACAGTAAAAAAAAAAAGTGATGGAGAATGAGAAAAGCAGTCCGGCCCTAGGGTATGACAGCACTCGTGGTGACAATAGTGTCATGGTCCACACCTCCTCTCTCTTTGTCCCTTTTCTCTCCCTGTCCCTCACCTCCCTCTCTCTCTCTCTCTCTCTCTCTCTCACACACAAACAGCCTCAGCGCTAATATGTTAACAGACTGACAAGTCTCAGGACCTGTGGTTGTGAGAACACGTTTGCATGTCCTGAGATGGTAGAAGACATATGGCAGGGCGAATGCACAAATTCTTCATTCACGCCAAGATATGCCTCACTGTGTGATACTGAGCTTTAGTTCAGCTGGAAATGATTTAAGCCTGAATCGAGGTCAATAAAGACACACTTGCACACTTTATACGCTTGTACATGTAGAATACTATATTACGATACGATATTTTAAAGAGAACCAAACAAGTTTGCATCTTTGTGATTACATTTTCTTTTTTACATGCCCCTAGTCTTCAGGAACATCGCGGCTATAGATGACCATTCCTTGTATCAGTATAAATATAACGTTTCATATGCAAAGGCACTGAAGAACCCAAAGATCACAGTTTCCAAACTGTAAAATTAATTTTGGAGATGCGCCAGTCGCAGTTTCCTTTTCCCACTGTGATTGTTGTTCTTTTCTTTCGTCATTCTTCCCTTCTAAAGAAAGACGGCAGGGTCTGCTCCTTTTGTTAGTGCTGTAAAATTCCTCATGTTCCACAGGGACGATGCTGTTTTAAATCTTGCCCTAAATCCGTCGCTCTGAACGTCGCTTCTCCACTGCTTAATTGAATCCGTTTCAGAATAATTTCGATAAGACTAATTGGCCTATCACTGGGTGAGGCCGATCACACTGAAAACCATCCAACTAATCAGTGCATCTCTAGTTAATTTAATTCTTGGAGTTTCACATTAAAAATTCACAGTGCACCTTGCTAAACATAATTGGAACGACACATGGAATCATATCCGTGCCAAATTTATTTCTGTATGGGGTTTTTAAAGTGGAACTGCCTATAATAATCATGTGACGTGGTCAGATGAGACAATAATTGAACATACTGGCTAGCTTGGCAAACTTGGTGGTGGCTTATTGACGATTTTGGCCGTTTTGCTTCTTGTACTGTAGAGGTTTTTGTGACATTTAGCAGCACTGTGTTTTAGGAGACTTTAGGCCAAAATATGTCTGTCTCCGCCAGATGTCTGAAGCTTGGCCATAAGTGAAATTATACAGGGTGATTAAAAATCCAAAGCACACCCTTTTATTTCAGAAACGAAAGGAAAAATGACATATCTGAGTACCCCAGCAAGTAATGGGTGGGTCTATCCGGAACATGGCGGCCATTTTGAAAGCCACCATACTGGATCATGGGCAAGTTTTTTCCAAGAGGATGGGGGCATGTAGGGTTTGAACACAGCGCTGAATGTACAGGATCCATTCGTTCTGAACAAGTGAAGGGGTGTGAGCTTGGGTGATCTGAGCAGCCAATCCAGTCCATTGACCAGGGAGTTGAATATCCAGCTGCTGATGAACACTTGCTCCAAAATGTGGTGGAGCTTCATCTTGTTGGAAATAAAAAAGTAAACTGCCACCATCGATCCAAATGGATCACACCGTTTCCTGTAGTCTTGTCAGATCTGCGTTATTCTGCAATAATCTGCAGAATATCAGAATCACATCAATCGTCTCGTCTTTTGTTAAATCCATCTTCACTTACCCGTCATGAACGACAAATGTGTTGATAACTTTTGAACCACTGACAGTCGATTTCTGAGACAATTCTGGACTTCTTTGATATGCTACATGACCACCTTTCTATTGGAAAAACTCGATCCAATATGGCGGCTTTCAAGATGGCAACCGTGTTTTCCGGGCAGAAAAGATCAAGAGCCTCATCACCCATTACTTGCTGGGGTATTTAAATATGTAATATCCACTTTGTTTCTGATATGAAAGGGACTTTTGACTCACCCTGTATATAAGTGGGGCATCTTTATATTACAGTTCAAGTGAAATATTTAGGCCAAGTGTAAAGTCTGGCTTGTGATTCCGTGGCATCAGTCAACACAATTATGGCACATCTGTTATGGTAGGTAGGAAGTCCCTGGACAGGAGCCACTCTCATTAATATCAATCTAATTATTGCAAGAAATGATTCCATTTTGAATGGGCCCAATGCAGGTGCTAAAATAATTGATATAGCCTGATGTTTAGTCCTGCTGTGAAATTTGAAAAATGATCATTGGGAGTAAATGGTTAGTGCTGCCACACCAGAGACCAAATCAACTGAGGATTTGGAATGAGTGGTTGATTTTATAAATGGCGTGAATAATCACCTAAGAATGCTACAAGTATATTTCATTTGTAAGTGACCCCGTGGTGCAATTATAGCCGTAGGGACATTGATACTGTAAAAAAAAGAGGAAATATTTATCATGATGATATTCTGCCTTAATGTCTAGTTTTTAACCCATATGAGCTGTTTAACATTTACAGCATTTAGCAGAAACTCTTATCCAGAGCGACTTGAGGTTGGGTTTGAGCCCCGAACCCCAGAACAACCGAAAACTGTGCAAATAACACGAAAATGCATCTGCGATACCAATGAAACCAGGGACGGGCCCATGTGCTTGGGAATGCTATTTACAGCTTTGTACAAATAAGTCTGGGAAAGTCATCAACACTGACACGCGTGACTTACACAAAAAGAGTCTCAAGTACAAGAAGTACAAGCGGTTCCACTTGGGGCCGGCGTCGGCATAGAGTTAAATCTAAACAGAGAAAATGAAACAAACAGACACCGAAACACCATGGCTGCTTTGGAGGGCGACCATCCCCGTGATTAATATGATTGGCCTCTGACTCTGTCATGTCATTTGTTGCTTCAGCACCTTTCCTTGGCTAGAAGATTTGCAAACGGCACGTTTGTTTGATTTCGCCAGACCAGCTTGGCAGACCAGTGTCACAATTCCACCAGTTATCCAGCGTTTGAATGAGCATTTACCTTCTGTCTGTGTCCTCCTGTTTGCCTAATATTTAAAAATCTCAGCAAGCCAAGTAACTGGATATAAATAAGTTCATAACAGACTGTATGGCGCCTTTTTAGGTAAGCAACGTTTACATCTGTGTTTTGCTCAAAGCAATAGAGTTGTGACGTTAAGAACTTTTGATAAAGTTAAGAGGAAATAAAGTGAGGAGTGAATAAAGGATGATCGTTTGGAGATGGATATTTTACCGTTGGCAAAATGCATTCAATAAATGCATAAATTATGCTGTACACTAAATACAATACTAAAATGTGTTGTATAGGATCTGGACAATTCACGGTGATAGCAAAAAATGAGCGCCTACTATTGATAACTGCATTTATGTTTGTTATTAAGCATGATAACGCTTGTCTGTTGAATACTTCTCTGTCTCCGGGTGCTTCCATAAATTCTCAGTGGGGTTCAGGTCAGTAACCGTGGATTCATCTTCATGACAGTAAAATTCACTAAACTGGTTATGATGAGTATTTGATTTCTAATGAAATATGTTGTATAGCATGAGAAAATAACAAAATAGAAGCATTTCCACTAGCGATCCCACACTTTTGCCCTTAGTCTATATGGGCAGCACAGTGAAATAGCATTATTCAGCATGAACATGAAATGAAAGCTATTTTTTTTATCTGGCCTGATTACTTTAGTATATTTAAGTTATTTATTATAATTATGATTGCTAACAGGATGTAAAACAAGAGAATCAACATGATTTAAGTAGAAGCTTTAGGACAGAGAGATTTAAGAACTCGGTAGCCTCTTAATTTGATAGTATTTGCAGTATTATTTACAAAGTACTACGTCGTACTATTTTGCCTCGAAGCAATTCTAGGCCAACAGTGGCCAGAAAAAAATCCCTAAATGTGATGAGGTAGGAGCAAGACTGTGAAAGGAAGCCATATCCGTGAGTAGCCTTAACCTTTTTTTTTTTTTTTTTAGAGTGGAGGCCATTATGCACTGCTCAGAAAATATTTGGGGATATAACAAAATGATTATGAAGCGATTCAAAACGAAGCATTTGATTTGATCTAATTAGACAAGATCATCGGAAAAGCAAATGTTGTTTGATCAGACAAAAGAGATTAAAATGACTCAGTTGTGGTGATTGAGTATTTTATACTATTTTGTTTCAAAACATATTTAGTTATATATTTAATTACTAATGTAAATTTTATTATTGATTCAAATTATACTATTTACTTAAGTTTACTACTACTTTATTCAACTTTTAAGTATTTATTCAATTAACATCTAGACCATCCATGGAGGATGGGTGCCATTTCGGGTCTTGGTCCTCCCAACGTTCCTTCCTTCTACTTTCAGGGAGTTTTTCCTTGCCACTGTCGCCTTGCTCAAGGCTTGCTCAATTTGGAATTGGCCTTTTACGATAATATAGGATTGTACTGCTGCGTTTTAAAAGGGGCTTTATAAATACGTTTGAATTAAAGTTTTAAAGAAAGTTTTAAAGAAATTAAAGATTCATGGGGGAGAACCGAAGCTTGTTAAACTCGACAAGCGTGCCACACTGCCATTAACTGTTCAGTAGGGCCTCAAGCGATGAGGCATGGACAATATCAGATTTTCCAGCAGTTCTGGTAGGATCCTCTGCCACTCCAGGGCAACTTCTAATTCAAGAAATGTTGTGGATTTGACAGCTTGTCAGACGTCTTCCCAGTACATCCCATGCATGTTAAATGGGATTCAGGTCTGGAGACCATGAAGGCCAGTCCAAGAGTTTGATTCCTGCCTCCTGAAGCTTGTTGTATATTGGATGCGCGCGGTGGATCTTGCATTATTGGAGCCTGGTATGACCGAAAAGTGCTGATGCCAACCCAAACCATTATTCGACAATCACCAAAGGAGTCCCTTTCACCAAAGGAGTCGCTTTCTCACATGAAACGTGGCTTCTCCCGTGTTTCTTGTTCACACCAGATCAGGATATGATGGTTAACAGGCTGCAACTCGATGGAGCTGATTTTCATATGGTCTGGAAGCATATCTGAAACTGTTCCCATTTCTGCACCTGCTCCTTCTTGCTCATAAGTAGGGATCTCTTGCTGTTGTGACATATTGAACCCTGCCCTGTCTCTTGAAAGTGATTTTACAGTCTGCTAATCACACTTTGGGATGTTCCAAGTGCTTTTGCTACTGCTGTCTGTGTTTGACCAGCTCCAAGCTTCACACCCTGAGGGAAATTTCAGATACTCCAGTACGTCCAGCCTTTTATATAGTGCGTCTTGTCAATTGCATAAAAGTTGTTTTTGCATCTCATTTGCATTACTTTCTTTGACTTGCTGCTTGCTTTTCTGATGTTCTTGTTTAATAAAAAAAAGATCAAATGCTTCTTTTTTGTTGCTTAATTTTGAAATATGCCCTAATGAGCAGTGTATTTGGAAGGAGTTGCCAATTATTTCTTCCAAGGGGCCACAAAAAACTGTTCTGCTCAGTGTTAATTGCTATGATAAGACTCGAATATACTAGCTAAAATAATTGTTTGTTTGCTTGTTTAACATCATTTAACGTCAGCGTCTATGGCCATTTTAGCAACAAACAGGGTTACATCGCTACTAGAAATGCGCAGATTGACCGGCTGATGGTCGGAATCAGGTCACTTGGGACATGGGGATTACACTTATTTGCTTTTGACTTAAGTGAATATGTGAATATAATTTCAGTTAGATATATCATCTAGCAGAACACAGGGATATTTGTGGAGTGAAATGAAGTATACAGAAAGTGTGCAATCATAATTTTATCATTCAAACCAAAATTAGGCAGGTACATACATTTGGGAACCCAAAAGAACAATTACATCAATATTCAGTAGATCCTCCTTTTGCAGAACTAACAACATCTAAGCACTTCCAGTGAGAGTCTGGATTCAGGTTGAAGGTACTTTGGACCATTTTTCATTACAAAACAAACCCAGTTCAGTCAGGTTCTGCATGAATGCCTTAGCAGATTTTGAGCAGTTTTTAGGCTCGTTGTCTTGCTGAAGTATCCAGCCCTGGCCCAATTTCAACGTTGTCACTGATTCTTCAACATTGTTCTCAATAATCTGCTGATATTGAGTGGAATTCATGCAACCCTCGACTTTAACAAGATTCCCAGATTCCTTCTCCTAAACCATGATGTTGAACAATCTTTGTTTTCAGGTCGTTTGAGAGTTGTTTTGAGGCTCCCGTGTTGCCACTTATCAGAGAGAATGCGAAGAGGAGAAAACTTGCAGTTGGCCACCTGAACCCTTTCTCATAATTGGATTCACCTGTGCATGTAGGTCAAGGGTCAATGAGCTTACCAAACAAATTTAGTGTTCCAATAGTTGGCGCTAAATGTATTCAAATCAATAAAACGACCAAATTTATGCACCTGCCTATTTTAGTTTAAACGATTACTGCAGACTTTCTGTAAATCCTATAAGCTTAATTTCACTTCTCACATATCACCCGTGTTCGTCTGCTATTTGAAGTATTTAACTCAAATTGCTAATCCGAACAACCAGTGATTTATAAAGGAAAATCCTGAAAATTATTAGGGGTTTCCAAACTTTTGGACGTTTATAGATGCATCTTTGCGTGTGTAGACGCAATGACCTCGACAAAGCTGAAGCTAACTCTGCTCAGAGTTCAGAGCCAAACGCGAGCACAATCTGCTACAGTAGAAGTCGTGTCCAGTAGTTTAGACCGTTTCCATGTGGATGTCCTGCTCCATAGATCAGAAACAATTATTTTCACATCGACTTTGAAGATGCCAGTTTCCAGTGGAATCGAGCATGCATCATGAGATGTTTGTCTTAGCCCTGGGGTGTTCATGATAATAGATTTCAAACCGTTTGTGGAAAACTCAACAATGCACTTTCAAACACATTATCCAGAGCGGAACATGTGGCACGGGTGTGCATTTCTGCTGTGCTGAGTGCAGTGTGAAATGGAAAGGTAACATACAGGGTCACCAACAGTTCAGAGTCATTTATGGAAATGGACTGCTCCATCAGTTCCTTTTCTTTAATTGAAGCTGAATACGTTTGTATGCTTATAGAGCTTTTAGATGAATTTGCATGGTGTGTCTGTCCTATACCAGGAAAAAAAACAAGAAAAATGCTACTGAAAATTGCTGATTTTTGGGCCTGGTGGATGAGATAGCAAATCTAAGCTCTGTGGTAAATGTGTTATGAAATAATACAATAAAAGGAGTATGATTATGGTAGGGTTTAATACGGGGAGGCCCAGTGTAAATGTATGAAATGTTCTAGGCTCCCTGCTGGTAATAGAGGTCCACTTAGCACATATAGAGGAGCAGCAAGATGTTGGGTTCATGTACGGTTCTTGAAATGTTCATTCACTTTCTGTACCCTCTAAATCCAGGTCAGGGATGTGGAAGGCCAGGGCATAACTGGCACAACTGGCAATACCAGACAGGGAATCGTCTCACTGCAGGGCGTATGAACACAAAATCATTTATTTCAGGGCTGTGAGTTGACCTAACCTATGGCTTTGGAATGTGGGAGGAAAACCAGAGAACCTGGTAGAACATGCAAACTCCACACATTCAGTATCCAGGCCTGGACTGAAACCTGAGGTGATTGCACTAACCACGGCATCACTCAGTAATGCAGCAATCAGTTATATCAAATCTCTAGAGCTGCCAAATGTCTGGCACAGAAATGCATGAAGCCATTAAGTCATAATGAGGGCAATAAAAGGCTATTTAAATTGACAAAGCAAACAAGGCAGAGTCAGAGACCCAAGTGGAGACATGCAACTAAACTGGCAAAACGACAGATCATTTCCAAATAATAAGAACAAATAATTTCCAAAGTAGCTTTACTCAGATCATGAAAGGTAATGCATTTTGTAACATTTCCAGTTTATATGCCGTGCATATGTATAAACTGAACTGTGGTAGCCTAGTTACATACGCCTAGCAACATTTGTGTGTAAGTATATATATATATATATATATATATAAATAATATTCAGACCCCTGTACATTTTTCACTCTTTTTATCATTGCAGCTATTTGGTAAAATCAAAAAAGGTACAGATCTGGCCAAGGTAACCAAAAAAAATTCTGCAGCACTTAAGGTTCCTAAGAGCACAGGGGCCTTCATAATCCTTAAATAGAAGAGGTTTGGGACGACCGGAACTCTTCCTAGACCTGGCCGTTCAGCCAAACTGAGCAATCGTGGGAGAAGAGCCTTGTTGAGAGAAGTAATGAAGAACCTAAAGATCACTGTGGCTGAGCTCCAGAGATGCAGTAGGGAGATGGGAGAAAGTTCCACAAAGTCACCAATCACTGCAGCTCCACCAGTCGAAGCTTCTCCTCAGTGTAAGACCTATGAAAGCCTGCATAGAGTTTGCCAAGAAACACATGAAAGATTCCCAGACTATGAGAAATAAGATTCTCTGGTCTGATGAGACGAAGATTGAACTTTTTGGGGTTAATTCTAAGCGGTTTGTGTGGAGAAAAGCAGGCACTGCTCATCACCTGCCCTTTACAATCCCAACAGTGAAACATGGTGGCGGCAGCATCATGCTATGGGGGTGTTTTTCAGCTGCAGGGACAGGACGACTGGTTACAATGAATGAGGCCAATTACAGACATATCCTGTAAGAAAATCTCTTCCAGAGTGTTCAGGACCTCAGACTGGGCCGAAAGTTCACCTTCCAACAAGACAATGACCATAAACACACAGCTAAAATAACAAAGCAGTGGCTTCAGAACAACTCTGTGACCATTCTTGAGTGGCCCAGCCAGAGCCCTGACCTAAACCCAAGTGAGCATCTCTGGAGAGACCTGAAAATGGCCGTCTACCAACGTTCACCGTCCAACCTGACGGAACTGGAGAGGATCTGCAAGGAAGAATAGCAGAGAATCTCCAAATCAAGGTGTGAAAAATCATTCCCAAGAAGACTCAGGGCTGTACGAGCTCAAAAGGGAGCTTCTACTAAACACTGAGCAAAGCGTCCGAATACTTATGACCATGTGATATTTCAGTGTTTCTTTTTTAATAAATTTCTACATCTGTTTTTTCTGTCAAGATGGGGTACTGAGTGAACATTAATAAGAAAAAATGAACTTTTTTTGATTTTAGCAAATAGCTGCAATGACACAAAGAGTGATAAATTCAGTCCAGTTGGCTGTTAGCCCAGCATGTTTTCAAAAGTATTGTGTGACACCCCTATAAACCCCAATAAATGCTCAATTACAATTCAATTTAGATGAGGTGACAGACATGCAAAGTACAGGACAAGAAGAGCTCAGCGAGCTTCTTTGCTCTTCAAGTCGTTTCTAAAAAGATTAGACGTTTTGGATCATTGTGTTTATAATGTAACTCTGGGTGAAATTTCAGAAAATGCCAAATAGACGCATTTTCGCTAGTGGTCTCAGATGTTTGGGTTGGTTTTAATAAATGTCTGGTTTAAGCTGATCTTAACCCTTCTTGAATTCTTGGCTTCCAATTAAGAGCTCGCACGTTAACACCACATGTTAGGACCTTCTGTTTGGAGAATTCTATGCAAGGTCGTAAATCGGATGGAAAAGCAGCATGGAAAATGAAAGGGTTTGGAAACTTGTAGAGGATATTACATTACTAAACACAATACAGTGTTACACAATTGGCCATGCTTCAGTGAAGGGGAGCCTGAAGAGAGCGATTATCAATCTAAGCTCCAACAGTGATCACTTTACAGTCCTATAACGGACTGCTTCCCTGTTCATGGTATATAATATAACTTTTTCTCACAGAATGCACAAGAAAGTAGAGTGTTTACTGAAATAAATCATTCCAATACTCAATATCTACTTCATTATATGTATTATATATACACACAATTGTCTCAATTAATTATTAAGTTATTATGCTCTTCACAATTAATGTATACTGTTCACATAATAAAACACAGACGATGATGGGGTGATGAAAATACACCGCTCACAAAAATAGGGGGACATTTCATTTTGAACGCGAGTGTATTTTGATCAATTCATCGACGTCTATATTTAATTTCTCATATTTTCTTTAGGTACGATTTTTCTTTTAATTTTTAGATTCAGTTTTTGCTATTTAGACTATTACCATAAACTTTATTCAGATGATTAATTACATTTGATTAGTTTTTCCTTGGTACGTTCATCCTGTGTGGGCTGCCGGTGAAGACATTTGTTGTAAGACAATTCTCCACGGTTAACGGCGCCACAAAACAATTTAACTTGACTTTACTGTCACGCATTCAAAACAGTAAGTTACTTACAGGTTTTACTTAGAGTAGAGAACTCTACATTTCTTACAAGTAACTTTGAAAAAGATTAGTTAATAATCCCAGCAAACAGGCAGCTGTCGTGATTATGGACGCATTTTAATTTGTCAAGCAAGGTTTCTGGGTTTAATGAGCACAGAATGCTTATGAATGCAGATAAGCTACGGCTACACAAGGCTCTGTTTGGCCAGCTACAGACTCACTAAGCGTGTATACCTGCACATAATAATCCGATCATAATTCAAATTACTCATTATCCTTGTGATCTGATAATTCATGTGGTCATGTAAATAGCGTACTCTGATCTCTTAATTTGTACTGAAGTCTGGAAACTGGAGTATGAAATCTGATAAAGAGAGCTGGATTTTATCTCAGTTATTGGTTTTCTCAGCACATGTATCTTTTAATTACTCAAGTGCATGTAATCTTGTTGATCGGATTACTGGTCAAAATTTCACTGATTTTCTGCAAACATCGAATTACTAAGTGCATGTAAGCAAACGTACTCGGCTTACATCCTCATTTCTACAACAATCGCAAAAACAAATCTTTTTACTAAATTGGAAAGACCGAGCAAAATGATCAATGAAAGCACTGGTATAATTTACTATTGGAGCACCCAAATTTGGAAAGACTGACATTTACCATCAAAGATCATATCGATCACTACAGCAACATCTGGAAAACATTTTTAAAATTCATTCAGAGCTGATGCCTTCGCCTATCTTTTCTGATTAATTATTCACGCCCTCTTCCTACAATTTACCTGCTCATTACTCAATATTATAATAACACCCTCTGTCTGTTGTCTTGTCTTGTATGTTGCTAATCTGCCTGTTTTGTAATTGCCTCTTTCCCTCCATACTGTTAAATTAAAAAAAAACAATACTTGGAAAATTACCCTTAGATCAACGTAATTACAGTTGTGCCTTTTAGTGTCAGGTTTGCCCCCCTGCAACAGTAATGAAATATAATGCAGCTTTTCAGACCGATTTAGGACCCGTCATGAAATCCTCTCTACTAAAGCTTTAGTGAGTCACTTCCAAAAGTCTTTTTTTTTTGATTCGACAGATTGAGAATTTGTGTTATTTAAATGTTAAAAAGTTGTGTTTGGTTGTTTGATTAGTCTGGTTTTTTTTTTAGAGGAAATATTTCATGCTATACTTGCCTCGATTGCCATTGGCCGCTTAGTGTTGAGAGAGGGAGCAAGTCCCCCCAGCCATCTTCTCACCTCCTCTGTTCACCCTGCCCAATGACAAGACAGGTTTCTTTGACTTGTCCCACCCTACCTTCATAATCCCTCCCTCACTGACTTTGTCAAATATATCTGAGGGGAATGGGGAGGGGTGGGAAAAGGGAGTTAGTTGGGAGAGGATGTAGGATAAGGATGGGATACCTAGCAGGCTAGCAAATGTTATTGTGTGGGTTGCATGGGCAGGTGAGGGCCAGATATCTCCGAAGGGACTTGGTAAAGCAAGAGAAAGCACCTTTTGGAGGTCATCCTGTAGCCGTTTCAGCATGGCCTCCAACTGGGACACCTTCTCCTCTAGGTAACTGGGTGAGTCACTGAAAAAGAGAAAAAGCGGCATCATCTCCACAGTCACAAATAACTCCAAAGTAAAGTGGTGAACACAGTACTCGGTCATACACTAAAACCTTAAGCTCGATTTCACACAGTGCCTTGGAAACGTTGGACCTGGAATCATAACGCACTTACCCAATAATCTAGAACAGTTCTACTGCATCTGTGGCCTTATAAATATACTGTAGACTCACTAGCCAATTTGTTAGGTTCATCCTGCTAATACAGGGACTGGACCCCTCCATCAAAACTGCCATCAGAACTGAGCTGCCTTCATTCTTTGTGCTTTCTATTCAAAAAGGTGCTGGTACATTCCAGGTCCATTTTCACCTGATCCCATCATGCAGTTGGCTGCACTTCAATGCGGAATTTCCTGAATTTACATCACATCCTAAATGTACTCTATTGGATAGAAATCTGGTGACTGTTTGATTACAGTAAACTTATTAAACTGTTGTGTTCGAGGAAACCAGCTTAACATGATTGGAGTTTGTGACATGGTGTGTTATCCTGCTGGAAGCAGGATCCATGTAAGGATGGCCATAAAAACATGGACATAGTCAGTAACAATACTCAGGTAGGCTGTGGTGTTTAAAACAACGCTCAGATAGTATTAACAGGCCCAGAGTTTAGCAATAACATATCCTCCACACCATTACACCACTGGTAGACCGAACCGTTCATGCGGCAGGATGGATCTATACTTTCAAGCTGTTTACACCAAATTCTGTCTCAATCTTAATCCAAATGCCGGTGAGCCGTGTGAATTGCCTCAGTTGCCCGTTCTCAGCTGACACCATGGTACAGTCCATCTGCTTCAAGATGAAATGCGCTGTGCATTGAGATATTCTCTTGTGCACACATCGGTTGTAAGGAAGTTATTTCAGTTCAAACCAGCCTGGCCATTCTCTTCTGACCTCTGAAAATAAAAAAGCATTCACACCCAGAGAACTGTGAGCAAAAAGTCCCAGTGGACCAGCAGTTTCTGAAATACTCAGACCTGCCGTCTTTCTCCAACAAGAGAGTTCGGCAAGTTCAATGACACTTAAATCACCTTTCTTCACCAATCTCATGCTCGCTTTGAACTTCAGAAGTTTCTGCCTTTTGTTTTTGTTTGCAAAGTTTGCATTTGTGAGCATCTGAACAAATAACAAATATATATATATATATATATATATATACATATATGTACACACACACACATTTTACATCTTGCGAGCATTAATCATTGCTTACCTGTCTTTAATTTCCTTAAATTTGGCATCTGTGTGGCCTGCCATGTTCACAATATCTGCTGCTGCCTGGGTGCCATCACCTGCCTTCCGGTCTGAAACACAGCACTCCATTTATTACTATCCATTTTCATATTGCAAATGTAACGGTGCACCAGACATACAGTGGTCACTTGCACAAATTACGCAGGCGAGCTACAAGGTGTAGAAACAAAACATCTGTTCTCTGCGATTTGCATTGTACGTGCCATTTTACACTGGATGTGTATTGTGCACATCACACTCATCTGAAATCTCCTGTTTTGCCAATCCAAATTTTCACAGCAGGTCCATGAAGCAGAAAAATGCAGCCTACTGCTTTTAAAAGCAGTGCTTCCTCTCACGGTCTCGTATCTGCAATTAGCATTTTTAACGAACATTCTTTAGGGTGCCACGGTGGCATTAGCCATTGGCAGCGCACGACTGTGTGGAGTTTGCATTTTCCCCCATGTCTGCATGGGTTTCCTTTAAGTACAATTTCCAATTTCCTCCCACATTACAAAGACATGCGTTCGACCGCATCGAATCCGAGCCTAGAAACAAGGACGGGTAGCTAATAAAGTGCCTGATGAGTGTACTGTGCATGTTTTAATATAAGCAAAAGCTTCACACCTCTAGCTGCCTCTTTAATTTAGGTGATATCTGACTTTTCTCTTTTCCTTCTCCTGCCATAACACTCAATATGTGATTTGTCAACAGAGTCCTCCTAACATCCAAACCTACGATCCTGCAGTGACTCCTCTAAAGCCTCCACATGGAAATTCAGGAATGGCTATGGACAACCAGAAAGCCTACAGCAAGTAGCTTAGCCAATAAACCTTTCCCCCCCCCAACACAAGGCTACAGTTGCCGCTAATCTCACAAAGATCTGGTAAAAAAAAAAAAAACTGTATCGATTAGAAAAACACTCATATGGCAAATCCAGATTGAAAGTACACAACATAGTAAAAGAAGCATTTATCCTAAGACATTAATAGAGCACAATGTGCATCGTGGAAATGTCACGTGTTCCGTCTATGACAGACTCACAATTACATTTTTTTAACTACAAAGGGTACAGCTGGTAAACAGTGGAAACTGGAGCACGCTTGTTTACTGTGATTTTCAGTTGGTGTTTAGCCGTTTGTTTTCCTATTTACTAAAAACTATTTCAGGGGAATAAATCTTTTTTAAAAACCTATACAGGTAAAAATACGCATTGTTTTGCACTGCCAGTCAGAAAAAAGGAATGTTTTTTTTATCAAGTGTGCAAAGGTCTGAAAATGGAATTATCTAATTACCTTAGAAAAAAAGGACAGATCTAAATCATGTTTAATGCTGGATGACTGATATGTTGTAATACTCAGAATGTACTGAGTGAATTAGATTTGCGTAATCAAATACAGAGTTGTGAAAGACCGAATGTTGCTCTTTGTTTAGGTCCGTACTGTACCTTCTCGTGACAGGGCTTCAAGGATACTTCTACAAGCGGTGGCCAGATCAGAAATAGACTGCCACTCCTCCTCTGTTGAATCTGTGGTTTCTGAAAGGACTGCAACACAACAAAGGCATCCATCAGTAAACCATACGCCCAGTTCTTACAGCAGACTCGCACACACCTTTGAGAACCGTCAATAAAACTCGGGCCTGCACACAAATGTCCAGCAGGAGGCGCTTGTGTTTCATGATATTTTGCATCGACCCTAAATTTATTCAGGAAGCAAAGAGACAATCGGTTCCTGCTGAGTCGTGCTCAGACCTTAACATTTAGAACAACAAGCCCCCTCTGTAAGAGCATAAGAGGCTAAACACACGATTATAAAGGCAGGCTAAATAAATAAGAGCATCCACCCTGCAAAACGGGGGCCAGAGACAGATGGCTTAGAGTCTTGATTTGGGGAATGTTAACTCCTCTATGTCCTTTTAGTCAAACACAGCCCCCATCTGTCCCCTGAATCTGTGCTGGTAACTAGAGAAAGAACGAGGAGGGGCATGGGCAGTTCTAGCCGGGCTAAACTCAGGATGGACTGAAGCAGAAACAAACGGGGAGGACTTGACTCACTTATACGCGCCATGAATGGATCATATCGAGGTGTGCACCGGGTGGAAGAAAGTCTCAAAGGCACAGAATTTGTCTTCAGTTACATGAGATTTTTACAGAATAACCGACATTGTTCTGGCCTGTCCGATATTCAAATTACAGTCATGGAAAATAGCAAGTGCGTATTCTCTTACATTTATTTATTTGGTTTGCTTAATGTCGCTAACGGCATCATTTCACAAGTCAATGGCAATTTTACAGTAATCAATGAATCAATCGATTAGCCTAGCATGCATGTCTTTAGGCTGTGGGAGGAAACCGGAGTAAACCAGTGCAGACACGGGGAGGACATGCAGACTCTCAGAAAGGACCCAGGCCGCCCCACCCTGGGATTGAACCTTCTTACTGTGAGGCGCCAGTGCTACCCACCGAGCCACCGTGCCGCCCATCTAGATAAATAAAGAGGCTCAACTAGTGGCTGTGTTATACTCTCAGAGTTTTGCTAGCATTAAGTCTAATCCCCTTATAGGGAAGGATCTTCTGATTAAAGAGCTACATTATATAATTACCCAAAATAGTACAGTTTTATTCCAACACAGTGGCCCATCTGGGATGACCATGCCCTTAGGGGACAAGGTTTTGTTTTCCTCTAAATCCCTGTGTGTTTTTTTACACTATATGGACAAAACTATTGGCACACACCTCTTAATCATATCATTCTGGTATTTTGTTCAGTCCTCATTACCACAGGTGTATAAGATCAAGCTCTTAGTCATGCAGTCTTCCTTTACAAAGATCTGATCAAATAGGTTATTCACTGAACTGTAATATTATACCACCATCGCAGCATGTCAGTCCATCAAGTTCTTTTTCCATCATAGATATTCCACAATTAACTGTGCAGGATATATTTATATCCTATTTAGTCAGTGCAGGTAGCATACAGTATCTCATACACAGCGGTCCCTCACCACTTCGCGGTTCACCTTTCACGGACTCGGTGCATTGCGGCTTTTCAAAAAATATTAATGGAAAACAAATATGTGGCGGATTTTCGCTGTTTTGCGGAACTCGATCTGCACATACGTAGTACGTGTGGTATGGTTATCGTATACAAACACATGTACTGGATGAACTTTTACATAAAAGAATTCACAAAATTTTTAACAAATATATTCAAATATTAATTCTAACAATAAAGGAATGTTATAAATATTACGATTTGCAGTAAATAGAGCATTTACTCAGCGGACGAAGACTCACCAAAAAAGAGAAGTGAGACCAGAGCGTCGGCCGCCTGAGTCTCTACTTGCCGACCTGACAGGTTTTTATCTGCGGGGTTGTGTTCGCTGTTTGTAAAAGTTTCATTACAGACTGAATTCACTCAAGGCCTACGATGAAACCAGAACGTTCTACGGCTCAAATAGTGTAGAAATACTTCAATAAATATAGCGTCCCTACTTTGCGGATTTTCGTTTATCGTGGGTGGTCCTGGATATATATATATATATTATGGTGTTCATACAATGAGATCACATTTTTAATACATTACAGTGCCACATGCTCACTACGCAAGAAGTATAAAACGACCCTGCTCAGAAACATAAACATGACCATTCAGATCCAGTTTAATCTGAGCTATTACTCACTCTTGGTGATAGAGTTATGGAGGCTCAGTGCTCTTGAATTCCTCTCTGCTCTCTCCATACAGGCTGAACGAAGGGTCACTTCACTCCCCGAAGGCCTCTCCTCCCCGCCTTCTTCCACACCAACCTACGGATAGACACAGTGGCATGATGTTCATCTCACATATTACACAGCCAGGCTAAATATTGACTAATGTTAACACCAAGTGAGACACAGAGGTGAAGGAAAGTAAGAGAAAGCAGGAGAGAGAGGTTGAGCAAATGAGAGAGGGGGTACATGGGTTACGAACTGAAAACAAAACACGTGCAGGGAGTGCACGTATAAGTGTGTGTAAGAGGGAGAGTGTGGGAGGTAGTTTAAAATGACTCTGAGAACTTTAGGAATTGCAGGGTTGAATAAATCACCTCCCAAATATAGATCATTTACAGAATCTGATCTGTGAGAGTGGGAGGAAGGTCTCTGCAGGCGGAATACTCTGGTGATATAACATCAGTTATGTGTCATACAGCGTTAAGCATTGTATTAAACAGAAAAGCAAAAAGAAAAGCGTCCTTGTTTAATCTCCCAGTTATCATGGTTAGGTTTGCGTGGGAGGGCCTAACAAGGAATTCACGAGGCACGAGATACGCCCTGTACATTAACGTGATTCCATTCGGTAACGCAACGCCTGACCTTCATTCACATTGCAACTGCGGTTAAGTGCATGGTCTACAATATTCAAGTATAAGTTCTATGTATTATGTGTATACAAAAAAGCTGAGAAAGGACACACACCCTTTCTCGGCACAAATATATATTTGTGTGAGTATAATAAATGTTGCTGCCTCAGTTTTTTTTTTTTAAACCAGATGTTTACATGAAGAACAATTATTACCATTTCAACATTTAAAAGACTTCACAGTGTTGACGCTCCTTCTGCAATTTGTCCTGGCATGCTAGATCGAATTCTGGGCAAAATTCGGATTGATGGCAACCCATTCTTGCCTAATCAGTGCTTGGAGCTGCTCATCGTTTCTGGGTTTTTGTTTGTCCACCGCCTTTTTGACGATTGACCAAAGTTTCTCAGTAGGATTTAGGGTGGTCGTTTCAAACATCTTGGAGAACTAAGCACAGATCTTCAGTGGATGTAGGCTTCCTCAGATCCTTGTGTCTCTTCATGTAATCCCAGACAGAGTAAATGATGGGATCAGGGCTTCAGTGTTTTGGGGGAAAGTGAGCACTTCGTCAAGCGTCCTCAACGTTGCCCATTTTTTTGGGCTTCTTCAACAGAGTTTGAACAGCACATATTCATTCATACAGTCTTCCGTGAAATCATTTAAGCTTTTAAGTTTGAAGTCTCCTGCACAACTGCTTTTGTTTCAGTTAATGAGTGGGTTTTAAACCTACATGGGAAAATTATAACCATTATCATGTTTAGTATAATTGGTTAATCATACACCTGACTATAATTCTGCAAAAACCCTGACTTTGCGAAAGTGTAATTTGAAGAATTGGTGCCGTTTCAATGGCACAGGATGGTCACACCAAATATTCACAATGCATTTTGCAACTACGCAACTGACAAAATTAAGTATTAACACCTGCCTTTTATATATATATATATAATTTTGTTCTTTGCCATCACACTTTAAGCATTTGTAACTTATATAGACTAATACTTTTTGTAAAAAGATCATTACCGTAACTTGCTTGATCATATACGGAACACTGGTCTCGAACAGGATCTCTTAGTTTCATTTTCAAGCAACCTTTCGAAATACATTTTTCTTTCAACAAAATTAACCGTCACTTTTTCTCCATCACACTTGTCTATGACTACGCACTCTTTCTGTGGCTGAGTCAGTACCAAAAGGTACTCAACATAAAAAATAAATTGATGAAAATGAAAATGATCTTTGCCGTCACTACTGACATTTATTGCTTAAAGAAGTGACTTATTTCACCATCTGCGCATTTGGTGACACCCATAGTGTAGCAGTGCTGCTAATGTTCTGTTCAGCCTATGTTTAATTCGAGCCTATTTTTAACAAGCGAACAATTTGCATCATTCACACTGAGTGGTATTTTAAAAGAGACGTTCTCTATTCGAATGCTTTGCTCAACCCACCTCTGTGAGTAACACACTAACTGCCAAACAGTGTGGGTTTTGGGTGTGTTCTTACCTCTCCCTCCTCCTGCTGAGGCACTTTAGGTTTAACAGCCAGTATGAGGTCTGGGGTGTCATCCATCAGTTCCTCGGGATTCTCGTAGATATGTCTGTTCACCTTCAGTCCAATGTTATCATACACGTGACTGATCAGACAGGCAGATTCATAGATGGGAGGGGGGAGAAAACAGGCTCATGTTACACTCGATCCAGTTAGGACACCACAAGTGATAAAACGAGACGGGATGTATTGCTCATTAATGTATTATTATGGCTTCAGGACTCACTTAAGAAGCCATGGAAGAGCTATTATCATATATAACTGCTAACATACAAGATAAAGATAAACATAAAGATTCTGAACTCAAAACTGGAAAAATTGGGAATTGAGAACCGCTAGTCACGAGTGCTTCTGTGTGAAAATGTTAGAGCACTCGAGGCAAAACAAGCATCTTATCTGGTTTTCGGCACCCACCTTATCTGTGGCTTGGCCTTAAGGTCGAGCTTCGGTGTAAACTGGAGGATTCCGCTGCTATGGAAACCTGTACCCCCCCACCCATTTTTATAAGACTGCTGGGGCGTGGCCTGTCTGGACGTTTCCCTACTGTGCTATGGACACGGACTGGTGCTTTCGGGCAAGCGACTCTTTGGCTCCCCCTCTCTCCCAACCTATGAACACGCCTTCCATTTCTGCTTCTGCCCCACAGTCGCATCGTGACGGGTCCGTGTCTGTCTGCTATATACCGGATGGCCGCTCGCTGTTGCTGTGCTTATCCTCAATCCCTTCCCCCCTTCCCCGTGGCTAGTCTTTCGTCAAACGTCATTATATGTGCCCATGTGCTAAGGAGTTCTTTTTTTTTTTCGTGCTCTCATACTGTACTCATCTGAGGACAGCAGGCGGGCGGGGCTTTTAAATATATATAAAATAGAGAGAGAGAGAGAGAGAGTGCGTGTGTTTACCCATCCCAGATGTCCTGATAGGGCGGCTGCCTCTCAAGTGAGTAGCTGCGTATGAGGGAAGGAGGGTTTATTTCAAACGTTTGCGATTGAGGACTGTCCTGCAGAGACGTAGCCCTGAGAAGAGGCAGACTTGGTGGACAGAGCAAGCCACTCTCCCCTGGACCTCCATTTTTTCCTGCATCTCTCACATCTGATTGGGTCAGGGTGGTCGACTCCTCCCCTTCACCTTGTTCCCGCTCTTCTTCCCCTTTGCGCTCCTTTTCACCCTCATTGTCCTCTCCGTCTTGCTCGTCCAGAACCCAAGCCTCGCTCAAATGTCCCTCACCGGATTTGCTTTCTGCATCCTGTATGGACTTCTGATAGAGCTCGGAGAAGCTCCTGCATACAGACACCGAAGAAGTGACACTACGTCAGATTCACATTCATGGATCCATCAAAAACACGGCAAACCACACACACACACACATATACACACATACTGTTCTACAACCCCAAATCATAAAAAGTTAGAACAAACATTTACTTTAGAAAGGTATATATATATATATATAGTGATAAGCAAATACCTTACAAAGTGGAACTCTCTACTTTCATTTTTGACTTTGGCAAGCGTTTCAAATTGTATAAAAGCTACAAAGATATAAGAACTGTTGTGTTGTATAGTATACCACTGTAATAATTGTTTTATATAGTGTTTCATTGTTATTATTTTAAAAGAAAACACTATGGGCATAATATCTAAACTACTATGTGCATAAGGTAATGTTTTACCTAACACAAACGTTAACCAGTGCATTCTTGTGCTTTTGTGCTTTTTCTATGATTCATGAATTACCAGGAGTAAAAATGGCATTTGTAATCAGGTTGACACATATTACGGTATTTAACAAGCATAATGAGTCAGGTCTGTGAGATATATTTGGCTCCGTCTTGCAGTACAAGCTATTTTTATCCTGACTGTCACCGTTTTGTCAGACTTAGCAATTCGCAAAATCCCTCCTGCATTGCACACAGCCTGCACGAAGTCAGTCTGCCCAGGCGCAGGACAACGTGTGTATGCGTCGTGTTCATCTTTACATAGCCTTTTCTGAACTAACTGTCCTCACAAGGATAGAAACAACTGATATTTAGCTGATAAATATCTCCATTACGCTAGTAAGATTAAGGTTAGGTTTAGGTATAACATTAATTATCGACAGTGCAATCTACAATCATTAAGTAAATCAAAAGTTCCAGCAAGGGTAATGAGACAAATCTATGTGCATGTGCCGTGTCCCTACAATGACTGGGAACCCTGGGATTTTGACTAGTGAGTACAGTTATTCCAGTCCTCACATCTCGAGTTATGTGTTTATTTTACAAAAATGCAACTTTTATTGGGAAAGAGCCAAAAGACTTGCTTTAGGCTACTGGGGTTAAGATTAGAGTTAAGTGTAGCATTGATTAGCTGTAATCCTTCACGTCAATGCAAAGTCCTCACTAGTAAGATGTGTATGTGTGTGTGTGCGTGTGTGTAGATGTGACATTTCTCTGTGTTGTTGATATATGGCTTTCGCTTTGTATGGCAGAGTTTTAATTTGCACTTGTTGATGGAAAGATGAACTGTGTACACCGACAGTGGTTTTCTGAAGTGTTCCTGGGCCCCATGTGCAGATATCCGTTACAGAATGGTGTCGGTTTTTTAATGCAGTGCCACATGAGGAATCAAAGGTCACAGGCATTCGATGTTGATTTTCACCTCGCCGCTTACTTGCAGAGATTTCTTCAGATTCTCTGTATCTGTTGATGGTATTATGGGGTAGGTGATGAAATCCTTAAATGAGTTGCAATTGCACGATGAGAAAAGTTGTTTTTAAACTGTTTCAACTTCACTTCGCAAAGTGGTGAACCTCACCCCATCCTTGCTTAGCTTTTTGGAGATGTTCCCTTTATACCCAATCATGACACTCGCCTGTTTCCAATTGACCTGTTCTTCTGTGGAACGTTCCAAACAGGTGTCGCCCTGTCTTTTGCTGCAGGTATCAAATTCAAAATGAGTGAATATTTGCAAAAAAAAACAATAAAGTTTATCAGTTTGAACCTTAAATATCTTGTCTTTGAAGTGTGTTCAACTGAATAGGAGTCGAAAAGTATTTACAAATCATCATATTATGTTTTACTCAACGTCCAGACTTTGGAATTGAGGTTGTACATCATTTTCGGCTTGGTGATGACACCTTGCCGGTCCCCATGGGCATGAATGCTTTTTACAGGATCTGCAACTTTCTTTTGAAAAACCGCAAAAGCTAAAACATTTGCTTCAGGTTACTGAGGTTAAGGTTAGGATTAGGATTAGGTATAGATCTAGATCATTACATCTGTGTGTAAAATTCTTACCTGGATAACCCAACAGACGTGTGTATGTGTGTGTAAGTATACATGTATGTGTGTGTGTGTACGCCTGTGCACATTGTTAGCCATTAGTCAAAACGATTGGTGCTTCTGCAGCTGCTGGAGGAAACACATTTAAAAAAGTCATTAACAATACAATGAGATCTGACCTCCGGCACGTCACCTCCTCCACTTCTCCTTCATTCTCCATCTGCTCCCTACCTTTCCTCGATCTACTGGTCACATCTTCTTCACGGTCCACAAATTCACGGCGGAGTTTTCATCCAACACACTACACACACTTATTCCATTAGCCGTTTCTCTCTTTTATCACTTGTCATGATCCCCATCTGCCCTTGCTCACCCAGCCCTCTAATTCTACAAGCATCTAAATCTGATTGACTCCAATCACATCGCCTTCTCATTCTCCCTCTGCTGATCCATCATATCCTTTATTTGAAAATACACTTTCTTACGTTTTGACGCAACGCCCATCACTCCGTCCTCCAAGTCCCACTGTTCTGCCCCGTTCTCCATCAGAAATGACTGTTCTTGCCATCCTTCGTTCTTCAATCTCAACCTTTACATGCTTATTTTAAGATTAACCTCATCATGACACTTTAGCTTGTCCTTTTCTTTATCATTCCATCTCTCTGAGTCATACCGATAGATAATAACTGAGTGATAAGTCATCAACTGGCATCGATAGAAGCAAAACAATGTCATGTTTTCATACACAGCCATCTATAGTCAGCTCAAGAACTACTGCTATCATTGGTAATGCTACATAAAGGAAGCTATAATAAAGGCTTCGTTGTAGTTAATTCGATCGGTGTTACATTTCAACTACAAAAGATTGTACTTTTAGTTGAGTTTATTGTAATAATAAATCCACGAGTTACAGTTATTACCCCAGTGTCTTGTGGCTACTAAAGAGAAACTACCCAATGCTTTACAGTAAATCTACAAATGATTGGGAAATGGGTAATTCGCATCACCCATTCTTTCAGAAATGTTCATTCTGGCAGCAGACCGCACTGCCAGATGTTTGATGTTATACACCTGTTGTAATTGGACTGAATAAAGCACCTGATTTCAGTGATTAAAAGCTATGTCCCTATATTTTCGTATCATTCACCATCATTTCTTCCAGAAAACTTGTAACTGCTAGATGTCAATCTGCATTCATGAATCAGCAGCCGTTAAAGACAGCTCGACAACTTATTGTACCAACAGCTTTTTTTAACCAACCACTGTGCAAAATATGAGGATTATGACATCAGTAAAAGGTGCTTTACAACAAGAATTGCCTCAGGCTGAGTCCAGAGCCACAGGAAACCCCTTTTTTCAAAACTAAAGGAGAAACTGATTTATCTGAATACATCAGCGAATATTGGTATCTTTTCTTATCATCTTCAAAGCCACCATACTGGATCAAGGGGACGTTTTTCCAGTGAAAAAGTTGGTCATGTTGGTCATATCAAAGAAGACCAGAATTGACTCGGAAAGTGAATGCCACAATCAGGTTTTCAATAAATATGCTCAAGCAGTTTCTTTCTAAACTTTTCAAAACAGAAAGTCCAAAACTTTTGAGGTTCATCAAAGGTTACTGAAGATGGAATTAGTGATTCTGATGCCTGTTGCATCCTTCATAGTCAAATTCAGAGAAACTGGTAGTGTGGATGACAAGCCTCTTAATGCTCATCCAAAGACAGCTGCAAAGGAGGAAGCATCAGCAATGAAGAAACATCAACCAATGGTTTTGGCAACCTTTGTGAAAAGTCAGCGATTCAGCATGCGATGTGTCCTGTGACTGTAACTGAAATCATAGTCTAAATTAAACCCTAGTTACTACTATGACATAAACTCAGAAAATATCGAGGTCAATGTCACAATTTGACACAGATCTGCGCCGTCATGCCAAGTGTAGATCAAGTTCAGCAGCTTTACCAGGTGTACGGTGTATGCAATAACAATTCCTACACTTTCTCTGCCTGCCACGGACATTCATTTACTTCAAATCCCTGATCCAACAGCAGAAGCCCTGCAGCTCCTTCGCAAAGCCTTCAGCACTCATGTTTAAGCTGCCTTAAAAGCCTGCCTCAACAACTCGTCTTAGTCAGAGTCTTACCTGCGTGGTTTGCCATTCTCATCGGGTGGGATGACGGTGATGTGAACTTTGGGCGCTGTACGCAGCAGCTTGGCTCGCTCTTCCTGGCTGAGGTGGACCAGCGTATGGCCGCAGAGCCTCACCACGCGGGCACTTTGCTGAAGGCCTCCGCTCTCGGCGTAACAGAATCGCTGCAGCTCTGTCACAAAGCCCTCGGCGCTCATCTTGAAACCCGGCTGTCCTGTGGCATCCCGTTGAGGGGTGACTTCACGTGCCTCACAACCCCGTGTCACCAGCTGCAGAATGCAGTCAGTTCATTAGAATATCAGAAGTAATCCTCAAACACTAACGCCCACATCAGAGGGCGACACCACACTGATTCAGCTCAGCTGACCTAGAGGCAGAATACATCAATATACAGTACTGTCTAACCGGCAGCACAGAGCACAGGGTGGAAACCGATCACACACACACACACACTCACTCACACTGGAACACTAACTCATAATCTGATTAATCACATGACCGTCCACTCAATTTAATGACCACGTTCTTAAAATAATAATAGAAAATAAAAGTTTAAAAACAGCCGATCACGTCAACAGCCAATCAATGTTCCAGTTCCACGAGCAGAGGGCGGAGTTAAAGAACATGAAGGTCTTCATTCATGCACGTGTGTGACACTACCTCACCAGTTGTGTGCTGGCTTGCCTCGCTCGTTAACTCGTTACGTGCCAGTCCTATTGTAGGTAGTACTCCCTCACTACCTGTATATTCTCTGTAATCTTGAACTATATATAAACTGGTTTACTTTGACTCCTTGAGTGTTTCATCTGGCTGATTTTACGGTTTGCCCATGCATTTTTTTTCTGTCAAGCTAAAGAACCAGGTCTATCATACCGTCCTCTCAAATATGACATTTTTCCACTGACAGAAAACATGCATAACAGTGCGGAACTTTTTATAACTATTGTTCATTTTTAAAATGCAATAGCATTAAGGACGCTGTGTAGACGGTTAGCTTTCCACCCATGTTTCCAGCTGCGACTTGACGGATTTATGCAACGTTTGCGGTGAAAATATCTTTTTATTTACATTACAGAAGAATATAAAGACTGACGAACTGTTTCATTCGTTCTCCACGGTTGGAGAAAGCGCTTTCTCTCACTCAATGTTGCACCACGGGAACTGAGCAAATGTAATTTTTAGATTATAGAACGGCATGCATAGGGACTTTTTCGTCTCGCGTGCAGACAAATGTACAGACAGTAAAGTCTAGGCTTTGCAGAGAGTTTGTGAGTGTGCTAAAATGCAAATACACAGTGTTTGTGACAGTGACAACGAATGAAGCTTACAGGGGAGCTTCGGTGTGGGGTAGTTCCGCCCAAATTTGTCTTTAGAACAGTTTAGCCATTTGTGACAAGAGTGACACGTCTGGTTAACGTCCATACCGGGTAACAGAATGTAATACGGTTCTTAAATCATCCATACCTCTATAGTATTGTGGGCGACCCGCACATACACTTACCAAGAACCAAATTAAGCATGAGTAGAGAAATGGGAACATGGACACCACCAAAACAACCATCAATGACAAACCCCGGTTACTTCTTACCTCAAGTCTCTGCACCACCTCCTTAATATCTTCCACCTGGCTGTCCAGCACTGTGACTGACACAGCTTCCCCTCGCTCGTAAAATATATCCAGACACGGTCCGTTCTCCAGCACAGCCTTCCACCCGATCACGTCGCGGCACGAGCAGTTAAAGATCACTCGCTTGGTGCAGCGCTCAATCAGCACCACTGATTCTGCCGATACACCCAGCAGACATGCCAGTTTGGGCCCGACGTCATCCTGAGTGGCACAGACAGCCCACACCAGGGCACCGGCACTGTGCAGCTCCGCCCCCTTAGCAGCCTTCAGCTTGTCCTTGCGCTTGCCGCCCAGGGAAAGCAGGGGAAACTTGGTTGAGGAGTCAATCGGAGTGGTGGTGGCATAGTTTTCCGCCAGGTCTTTAAGATACTCCTGCCGCGTGCGCGTCGCCATCAAGCGGAACTTCTCTGACTTCTCAGCTGCATTCTCTGCGTTTATCGCCTTGGCCAGGAGAAAATCACGGAAGGTCTGGGAGCGTGGGAAACGTGCCCCTTTGGGAAAGAGCGGGCCAAAAAGAGGGATGTCTTTGGAGCGAGTAACAGCAACTCTAAGAAAGTCAGAGAGAGAGAGAGAGAGAAGGGGAGATGGAAAAGATTACAGACTTTGCTTGACTAAAAGAATTCTTTCAGTAGTCAACTTTAGTCCTTGTGTACACAACATCCTTTCAGGGCTTCTAAAAGATAACTTGTTTTTAACGGAGAGAAGCTTAATTAAGCTGCCCTAGTTTGTCTTGTACCAATTAGTCCAAGGCATACAAACAAATTAAGTGAGGGCAACTCAAGATTTAACCCTAGGCCGTTATGAAGCGTTCTATGAACTCAGCATCTGTTCGCTGGCAATATTTATTTGATGTTTAATGAGGGTGCCATCTGTTGTGGACAGGTCTGGGTCTGATTTTTGGTGAATTCAGGTTGTGGGATTTCATCGGAAACAATAATTAGGTGACAATTTGTATCCATCAGTGTTTGTAAAAGTAATACATAGTACTAGGTTGCTCTTGTTAACAGGATATCAATTGTTACTAATGGCATCAGTGGAAATAACAATGACAGAAATGCAAATGCAAAGGAATTCAAAACGAAATCGAGTCTTATTTATTTTCGTTACTTAAAACTGAAACATTCAAGTCAAACCTGTAGTGCATAAACTGCAGGTTTCACATTTTTTGACGCAACAACAGATTTATGTTCAAGCAGAATATTGATAATAAGTCAGTTGTCAAGTCTGATTTCCGACACATTTATGCGCTGCCGGAAAATTCAAACGCTCCTTAATTTGACCAATTTGGACACTGAATGGTGCAATCAAAATGTTGCCCCCGAAACTGAACTACTCTGACCTGAATATCTGTACGCTTTATGACCCACGCTGTCTAAAATGAATTTCTTGACTTTCAGAACCAATTATTCGATTTCAAAGTTCCAATGTACATTAGGTCTTTTCTTCTTATTATCACTAGGCTTAGGAACAATTAATACAATTCAATAATAATACACAGTAATTTATATACAATGATTAATGTACAGATGCACTCAAAAACATTTTGCCCAGTCGGCACAAGCGGCTCCCACAGTTCGTTGTCCACCGTCCATGCTTCACTGCACGCTCCTGTCTCTGCCTGGATCATTTCCAGGTGCTTAACAGAAGGATATCTGTTGTCATGGCAACTACTGTGTGTCCTGCCACCGTCACCTTAGTTTGCAGTTGTGTTGTGAACAAGAAAACTGTACTGCTACGGACGGGGAACGGATCCACGTTCTGTTTGGGATCCGACAACCGTCGGGTTCCAGCATGGAGGAATTGTGAGTGGTTAAACCCTGTGTGCTTACCAACACACTGCCCAAACTGCTATTGTGATGATCTGGGGAGCAATAGCATCTATTGCATACGTGTTCCTGTCCTTCCCAGGAATGTATCCCCTAAATTGCAACACTTCCTTGACCTGCCCAGGACTGATCACCAATCATGCATTTATGGGACCAGCTGGGACCAGTTTCAACAAATCATAGGTGTGGAGAACCTACAGGCCGACCTGGAATTAAATGGGTCACAGAGGCATGTCTGGCAGTCAGCAATCTCAATTCAAGATGTACACTACCCAAAAGTAGCCTCTGAGAGCCCTTTTATATAGCAGATTTTAACACCGCCCTCTTGTGGCAAGTCCCACCCTATAATCACGTACATATCTGCCTCCAACGTGTTTTGTTTTTTTTCAGGAATCAGGCGTTTTTATCTGGTTTATTTTTTTGAATCAGTGATTGTTCATACACACACACTACAAAACGAACATTTACAGCTATGCATTTACACGCGTCTTCTCAAAGCCAAACCACCTCCAAGTGAGTGAAGCGGCGTCACGTGTGGCGAATCTGAAATCTATCAACGCAGACTGAGAAGCTGGTTGTGTCTGTGTTTTGTCTCCGGTTGCGGATTGGTCACTCATTTGCTGCTGGCTATGCGATGCAGGGAATGTGAATTTTGAGTTTTTGACATCGTTTTTCCAAAGTTATGAAGAGTGAATTAGTAACACACTCGCTAACGCCAGCTTAAGTAAGAAAACAATTCATGCGTTATCGTAAACGATACACCATACACGCCGCGTCAACCATAGAAAGTGTTATCTGATGTCTCGTACCGGTAGTAGGTGTTTTCTGTGCAGGGTTCGTGCACTTGGACGATAATGAACACATGCTGGAAGTGGGAACGGATGGCTTTGGGCGTAAATGGCAGAGCACCGGGCTCCTGGAAGACTATCGTCACAATATCATTCCCTATGTGCCTCTTCCTCAGCAGCTGTAAGAAAGGCTGAAGTTAATGCATCACAGAATGATATTCAACCGATTGCTTTTCATGTCACCTCACAGCTACTGAAACAGGATAAAACATGACACTGTTTGATTCAAGCGCTTCTGACAGATTTGTCAATTAACCAGTATGAAATATTCAGGAAGTGCTGCTCACAGATTTTGAGGCTGAAAGAGTTTAGCTCTCGTTCTGTTCGCAGCAAACTTACATTTGCTATGATTTCACCTACCTTGCTGTGCAAAAGTCTTAGGACGCCATTAGATTTGTCGTTGTAGACGTAGACCATGCAGACAACAGTTTAAAATGTCAAAAATGGACTTATTCCATAATACTCTTTTTCACTGATCTTCATTCCAATCTTTGTGAGTTTTAGCATATCTTAGGCTTTTCCCTCTGACTATTTTCCTGGAAAAGCCATTTCTTGTCTGCCACCCTTTCCAAAAAGACCATTCCTGGTCCAAATTCTTAGAACTGTATAAGGGTGACCTTGGCATTCTGATGAATCTGCCAGATGCTCAAGTGTCTCAAGGGCACAGTGGCATACAGAAGGCGGTTTTGTCCGTTTTCTTTTATACAACTTTCTCAGTATTTCCTGATACTGAGAAATAATGACACATTATGCCATAAACAAATCGAAGAGGGGCCTAAGACTTTTGCACAGTACTGTAGGACAAAGCTAAGCTGTGCCCCTTGCTATCATGATGAACTACACAATAAACATAGTTAATGTAAACTACATAGTTTATAGTTAATTCTTTAAGTTGTAGTTTAACTACTAACGGATCTTATGGTAACTGTGAGTATACTATGAATAAACAAGGCTCATCTTTTTTTTCACGGACAGTGTGTTACTCACCTGTTGTGTGTTGTTGGCTGTGTAGGGAAGCATGGTTGAAACGTGGAACATGATCTCATAGTCTTGATAGCGTGTGTACAGGGAGTGTGTCCCTGTGGAATCCGCTGTTATGCAACCAAGAAAAGCGAATATTGAAAATCTTAATCTTAATTAAATCTTAAAAAAATGTAATTTAACGCTATTTTCCGTAGCTAATACAGCATTTCATTTACAATAGCCGAAAATAAGATACAGAATATGTTCTACTAGTCGAGGTGTGCTGTAATTATCAAACAAGCATTCAAATAAATTTAAAAAAAAAATATATATATATATATACATATATATATATATTTTTTTTTTTTTTTTTTTTAAAGTAATCTAGTAAAATGTAACTCAAAACTGGATATGCTGGTCTATGTAATGTGTATGTTATTGTAATTAGACATATGACATTTCTGCAAATTTGAATGTACAGTCTATTATTGTGCAGAAGTCTTAGGCCTCCATTACATTTGTTCTTTTAGTAATGCTATAATGGTCATCCATAACATCTTAAAAGTTTCAAGCTTGGATTTTTCGCTCAATAATTCTCTTTCCCACTGATCTTCATTCCGACATTTGCGTGCTTTAGCATATCTTAGCCTTTTTTACCCTGTTCCCGTTCTTAAAAACTTTTCCTGATCCAGCTTAATCGTATTACAGAAGCATCAACTTAGCATCCTGCTGAAACTTCCGGACGCACGAAACACTTTCTACTATAGGTTATACAAGTTGTTTTTAATACTGCACTGCAATACGGCTGTTTTTAATATCATTAGAAACAATTACACGTTTATCATAGAGTCACTAAAACAAAAGTATTTCTAATCAAATGGTGGCCTGAGATTTTTGCACAGTACTGAATATATTTAGAACACATTATTCAAATTAGAAATGAAATGTTGTATGTTCATAACTTCAGACAATCTTTTTTTTTTTACCAGTAATAATATTTACAGCACTTTTCCTCTTCTATATGGACGTTCCGATATCGGTTTAATAAAAAGAAACAAAACAAAACAAAGGTCCAGATAACACTATCGGCATCCTCGTCTTTATATTTGGTAGCACACACTTTGAAAAAAAAGGATCTTCCTTCCTGTAAAAGTCCTTCCTGTAGCCATAAGCGAGTTCATGCACCTCTGGATCACTTTTCATCTGCAAGCTGCTCCAAGTCTACCAGATTTGAGGGGTGCCTTCAGATTTAATCTGCTGCTTTGAGAACTCGCCACAGGTCGTCTATGGGATTTAGATGTGGACTCACTGATGGCTTTTTCAGAACAGCTCAGCACTTTGTTATCATCCATTTCTGAATGCTTTCTGATGTACATTATGCTCAGTTACTGTTATACTAAACGACTCATGAACTTGTGCTAGAAACAGCAAAGCAAAACATGAGTGAACCTCAGGTAAGTTTTCACAACTTCCAGGTCGGGCTTTTTTTTTCCTGATTCTGGTCCTCCTGGGCCTCCTCCCATGACACTGTTGCACCTTAGTCCTGAAGCTCAGCCCGAAGGTTCTACCATTTCTCACGTCCTCAGACAATTCGTTCCTCTTTCTTTAGTTTCTACATGCTAGGTCTGACTCAGCCCTTTCTCTCTTTGAACTGGTTAAAACGATTATTTCTATATTGCCCGCACCTGTAACTTGTCAAAAGTGTGTTTAAGAACTTCTTGATCTGCTTGAAAACCAATTATCTCTAACAGTTCCTAAAGGGCACCAATAATACTGCCCAGTCCGTTTTAAGAATTGTGTTTGGAATAAGACCAGATTATACTTTGGGGTTTTTTTTTTTGTGTTCTCCTAATTCAAACAAAAGAAAGGAACATGTGAATAGCTTTTTCATTTCAACTATTCTCTGACTGAAACTATGAATGATCTGGAGAGCAACAACACTTTTTTTTCTCTGCAAAAGTTTGTTAAAGTTTGGGTTAACAGGTTTCATTTAGAAAATAGAAAAGCGTACAGTGGTTCCTCGGTTCTCATCGTTAATTCGTTCTAGAAGTGTGTTCGTACTGAGTTATGTCATACACGGATAAAGGTTTTACTTTTCGTTTGTTTGTTGGGTTACAGGCTGCAGAGCTGTAAATGTAAGAAGCTGTTTAAGACGAGACGTGGAAGTCCCTAAGAGTTTCCCAGTCTCTACTACGCTACGTACGCCATGATTATGTTATGCTGTCTGTGTGAAGCATTTGCTCTTACTCTTGGTGTCGAGCTGTGCTCTGTATTTCTCCCAGCCCTTCAGTCTCACTCTTTCTCCCAGCAGGTCCAAGAACTCATCAAATGCTGCTCCAGCACTCTCGTTGTTATACATGTCTTCCTCCGTACTCTGTCCCGCCCGACAATACATGACTCCGACCTTGCGCTGGAAATTTAACTGCACACACGCACAGACACATCTAGAATTACCCTTCGTAAGCAGTCGACAACAGCTTAATCTGTACAAAAGTACAAAACACTAAGCATTCATCCCAACCACTCATTGCTACGGCTGCTGTTTCATATAGGCTAACAATGCTGTAAATAGTGACACAGACCCATAGCCCATAACTACATTACTTCATATTTTTTCATATTGAAAATGAACTATCCCCTAATTTTGGTCAGCGCTGTACTATTGGCCTACAAGTTCTTCAAAGAGTCTGAGAGTGAAAGTGAATATGCAACATTACTGGTCTCTACATTTTAGCATGTTAACCCATTCCGTTCACATGTCCTCCTTTTTTAATTATATTTTTAACAGCCATACGTAAAGACTCTGGCAATATGGAGCAATGAAAGAAAAAAAACCAAAGGACTGAAAGCCAAAATGTCTACAAAGAATGAACTTATTAGCAACGGTTCCCATTACAGAATCAGAAGCGAATGAATCATTCCAGGTCCATTATACGTTATCCTAATTGTACAAGCAAAATTTGTCTGAAAAATCAGCAAGCTCACCCCTTGCTCATCCAGCTTGAGCAGTGTGTCACGAACTTTGGGTGAGGTGGAGGCAAGCCTCAGGCAGTGCAGGTTAAGATCAGGAAGGATGAACTCCAGGAGTCTCTTAGGGAAGAGCCCTCTAGGGGTTGTGTGGCGCGCTGCTGATGGCACAGACTCCTCCAGGATGGAGCCGCGAAGAGTTTTTAGCTACACATGAAACATAGAAACGCTTTCTTAAAATCAATGTTGCCCAGAGACAGCACCAAAACCTGTATGGAGGAGTGAGCCAAAACCCCTGCTACTGAACTACAGGAAATGTCTGACTCTGTGTAACTGACATATTTCATGCCATTAATTAAAAATCATACAATCTGGATTGGACCCAGCTGAAGTTTACCTACGATAAAAATTACAGACCTTTCCATTCTTAGTAGGGTAGGAAAACTTGTCAAATCCAATGTAAAAGACATTTGTTTTCCCCACTGTATGCACTTAAGTCAATGCCAATTCAGCACAATCTGTGTGTATCATGTTTATATTACAGAGACCAAATGCCCCCACGTGGATCAGAATTTTTTTTTTTTTTTTACTTTTTCAGACTTTTGTAAACTGCGTTGATTTCACCTCAGAATATAGTTTGTTTTTTTTTTGCAGGAAAAAAACCTCATTTTAAATGGACTGTAAACTACAATCTCCATGCAAGTGGGCAGTGGTAACATGTAGGAAAGGATTGCTATGAAAGAAAGAAACGCTGCAAAGTGCAATTCAGCATTTAAAGGTTATGCAAGGGTCATAAGCAAACATACATTTTGATTGTGAATTTTCAGTAACTCCACATTGCTTGACCTTTACTTCAAAGCTATTGCATAATCGCAAAACTGAGTAAGCGAGAAACGGTAACTCCCTGGGAGAACCAGGAGAGAAACACGAACCCTGGAACACTGCAGCCTAATAACACTGTGTGTGTGTGTGTGTGTGTGTGTGTGTGTGTGTGTGTGTGTGTGTGTGTGTGTGTGTGTGTGGGTAGTGTGCCTGTGATTCATGAGTGATTCACTAAAAATTTGCTATGATAATGATTAATCAATTCACCAAAACACAACGAGCAAATCATTGTTTTATCGATGCCATCAATTCACGAGGGCATTTTATTTCATTTCCAACAGCCAACAAGTGATATTTGGTGCTTCGACAGACTCTAATGCCTCTTCATGTGACTGCACATGTGAATATGCAAGACTGAATGTGGAGCAGCTCCTCGGTCCTCCTTATAAGCACTCAGATAGGATATACAGTACGTAGTTGCAACCATTTAGGTGAATAACACATGCTGGATCTGCGCTCCATGGTGCAAAACATTGTGTGGCTCGTGGGGCAGTTGCAGATTATTTTCTATTTTGAGAATTCATTTCTGTTTGTGGAGGAAAGTTGCTGTTTGTGGGGATCGCTGTTTCAGTACTGCTGGTCTTATACCAAATGGCTTTTTAGGTGGTTCCACTGTCACAGTAAGTGTCGCAATCGATCATTTGGTGTAAGGTTATCAGGAGAGGTGACTTGTAATTATCGGGAGTCTTTTTCATGTCTTGTCGGTAACAATAATGTGAACATTGTCGACAACCAATAGGTCGACCTTTTAAAACTAAAACTCACTCTAGCATCAAACAGGAACTTCCATGTGTATCTGGATGACACAGGTAAAGCTGATTTTTACAGTTCATTCGGTTTACCTACGGTTACCTCCAAACGATGGAAACACTCCATTTCACTGTGCTACATTTATTTCTAAATGCATTTGAGTTTAGCATTTACTGTTACATTTCAGGAGAATTCAAAGCAAATGACTACACTCAAGAATGTAAGGGAAATGATTAAATATATTGTAAGGGAAATGATCGAAATGTGGCACGTATATGTAATGATGAACCGACTTTTCATTTGATCTTAAAATCTAATTTTGACAAGCCACTTTATTTTACCTCCTGTGTAGCTGACTATGATGTTTTTATCTGTAAATATCTTTTGTTTTTATTATTAAATGTGCGTTTTCAAAAAATGCTGATTCGCTGAAATAAATCTAGCCGTGACCATACAAGATTCCCAGCCTTTGCAAAATCATAGTCTGGAACGAAATAACTCAGTGGCCCGTCTTTAGATGCGAGAGGGTGCTAGACTGTACAGCTGCGGTTTTGAGAGTGGCACAATTTTTGGTTTTCAGCGAAGTTTGCTGCCTCGTTTTTTTTAGAACCTTATGTCAGATGTTTATATGGAGTAATGAAATACAATGACGAGCATTGCATACATTTTTTTACTTTTTTATTGACAAATACACCCGGTCTAAGTAAATATTTAATATTTACAGCGTTGATCCTTAATCTTTAAGGCTTCTTCAATTCGCCTCTGCATGCCAGATCAGCTTCTGGGCAAAATCTTATATGATGGCAACCTATTGTGGCTTAATCAGTGATTATAGTTGATCACAGTATCATGGTTTTTGTTTGTCCACCATCATTTTGAGGACTGACCACAGATTATCAATGAGTATTGAGATCTGGGGAGTTTCCTGGCCATGTTCCCAAAATATTAATGTTTAGTTCACCGAGGCGCTTGACACAGGACTCTTGGTAGAGCTCACCCTTTCTCCAGGCAATCGTTTTTTTTCACGTCTCAAACAGTCTGAAGGAAGCTTCATCGGAGAAAATAACGTTAGCCCAGCCCTCTGCAGTCCAATCCCTATACCTCCTGCATATTGACAGTTTGACCTTGATGTTTTTCGTGGAGAGAAGTGGCGTCTTTGCTGCGCTTCTTGACACCATGTCATCCTCGAAATGCCTTTGTCTCACAGTGCGTTCAGACGGACTCACACCTTCCCTCTGCCGTTCCTAAACAAGCTCTGCACTGGTGGAGACCAGATCTCATCGCTCCCTCCCTTTTAGGACACGGTCCTGATGCTTGCTTGACTTTCTTGGGTGTCCTGAAGCTTAATGGGATCAGTCAAAGGATCACTCTGTGAAACATTTTGGATGCAATGCAATGACGACTGCATGTGTTTCCTTGGAGGTAACCATGGTTAACAGCAGGAACATAAAGGCAGCACTACCCTTTTAAAGCAACCAGTCTGCCCTTCTAATCAGCATGACGGAGTGATATCAGCAGTCTTGTCCTCATTTACCTTTTCTCCTGAGCTAACGAGTTCATTAAAGAAATTATGTTAGCAGGCCATTTTGTGGGACTGAAATGCAGCGGCTCATTTTTGTGATAAGGTCATTTTCACGGCAGGACAAGACTTTGCAATGAAATGCAATTCGTCTGATCACTCCTCACAATCTAACATCCATTCAAATTGCCATGATACAAATCTGACGCGGCGAAATTTGTGAAAATCTGTGTCAGTCACAAGTTTATTTTATTTTTTGCCACAAATGTAGTCTATTAAATGTCTTTTCCAAGTCTTCCAAGTCTTTCAAAAAATTTGTCAAAATCTTCTTATTCTGCACAGTTTTTAGTATGCGGATATAATAAACTACATCCGCCTGTTCAAAGCCACGTCTAGCAATTAAATCTAACAACGTAGATTGAGGCTGGTGGTGTCTGTATTTTGTCTCCTGGCACAACTTGTTCACTCATTTTCAGCTTCAGTCGTGAGCGTTTAGGTAAATCGATTTGCGGCACGCTCCATGCTCAACGCAAATACATTTCACATGCTTAACCTTCATCAGACCTTCCTTAAGTTTCTTTAAGTCTTCCTGATTTCTTTGCTGCGAGAGGCTTAAGGACGGCTCTTTCCAATTATTAAGGGGCATAAGGGTGCTGACAAATGCGTTCAAAGCAACCGATGTGCTAACAAAGCGCATACAGCTTTGACGCACGCTCATATGTAGTGCCTGATAAAATAGTCAATGATTGCACGTACAAAGTAGGCGCACGGCCCACTGAGCGATGTGTATGCGTTGAACATTAACGTTTCACCTCTGTGGTCCTGAATATGATCCTGTAGTTGTACTGAGCACCACTTGACCCTTCTTTCTCCTCACGGCGGAAACTAATGGCAACTGGCCCAAGCCGCTCGTCCATGCCAAAGAAATTCTGATGGTCTGTATGAAAGGACAAAATGGCACATTATTAATTATGTGTTATTAGATTATACAGTATATTATACAGTATATATATATAATGTATACATTTGCAGAATGCCTACAGGAAAAAGGTTCGTGTGTTCGTCTGACACCGTATACTAGAATACTAGAAACACACTGTTTAAGGTGTTCAGACACACGTAGGTTTGGCAAAATACAGAATGATTAAGTTTGTTTAAAAAAGCATTTATTCATCTACCCAGAGTAATTGATGCGATAGAACAATGTACAATACAAGCAATTGTGGATTTGGGCCTTGCTCAAGAACCCAAAATAAGCAGTTTGGCAATGCTGGGGTTTGAATCCTGGGCGTTGTAGATCACTGTCAAGTAACTTAACCATAACCTCAATCTGAAAATCACACACTTTCCATGGATATGAATGAGTACACTCACTGATCACTTTATTAGGTACATCTCCTTGTTTATATACTCGTTGTCCATTCTATCAGTTCCACTTACCATACAGAAGCACGATAGTTCTACAATTACAGCCTTTAGGCCGTTTGTTTCTGTACATACTTTGTTGGTTTTCTTTGTGTGTGTTGTAGTGGTATCAGTGGATCAGACACAACAGTTCTACAGGAGTTTTTAAGCACCTTAGTGTCACTGCTGGTCTCAAAATAGTCCATCTACGAGCACTGATGAAGGATTAGAGGATGGCTAACACAAACTGTGCAACAACAGATGAGCTACTGTCTCCGATTTTGGATCTACAAGGTATGCACAGTGAGTAAACATACACCTATGCCCCTGTCGTAGCTGGATCTTTCTTTGAGCCAAATGAGTTTGACCGAGAAATACAGGTGTATTTAAATAAAGTGGTAATATGTATATCCTATTATATCCTATCTAATGATGGTTATTAACCGATAATATTGAGACAATCATAAAGTTTCAAGTAAAACCAATAAACATTGCAGTGTAGGGCATCAAAGACAAAGTGCAAACACGCTCATATATCAAAGTGGTTTAAGTGTCACTTGTCTACTGTCACACCCACAGAGCATCTTCATTATGAGAACAGACAGTGTGCAGTCAAACAACGAACATAGAAGTTCAGAGGGGGAAGTCCAGAGAGGAAAACATGAAGCCTGCCACATAAAAGCAGCTGCTCTCACATGAGTAGAGACACACATACATACATACACACACACATACATACACATACACACATACATACACACACACACATACACATACACACACACATACACACACACACATACACATACACACACACATACACACACACATACATATACACACACATACATACACATACACACATACATACACACACACACATACACATACACACACACATACACACACACACA
>JAUZST010067000.1:0-22326 GCA_034779995.1 Parotocinclus haroldoi | reverse complement strand
CGTCAGATCACACTGGATAAGTTCTTCAAACGTTGACTGGAATTTAGTAAGAACTTGTTTTTTACAGTATTATGCTAACATTATTTTTTTAATTAACAAAGTTTGTAAGCAACAGTAGTTCTTGTTTGTACGTTCGCTATACGAGTATATCGCACAATAAAGGTTTAATAAACATTTAATATGTTACATAGCACGTTCCGTCTTGTAACCTAGGGAATGTTCATTTAATCGGATCAGCCCGTTATTAGGACCAAAACGATCGCATCCCGATGTGGTCCGATTAACCAGAATCGACTGTGTATGTCCTAATTCAGTAATACTATAAAATGTGTTTTACTATTCATGTATTGCATTTCCATTTTGTATTGCAGATTTACTTTTGTAAATTTACTTTTGACATTGTAATCCAAAGTGACATACAGCTGGTTCAACTGTGGACTGTGGTATCCTAGTGTTTAAGGTACTAGATTGTGAGGTGCTGGTCCAGATGGTGCAGAGTTTATATCAGACTCCAAATTTAATAACCTTAGTCCACAGTTGCATGGATTGTAAGTTTATATAAGTTGTAAGTTGCTCTGACTGAAGAGCATCTGCAACATGCTGTAAATGTAAGTCATATATACTGCTCACAAAAATTAGGGGATACCCCAAAATCAAATATCCCGTAATGAAATTAACCACTAAATGGCATGAAATAATATTTACTAATATTAATACAGTTAAACGGGTTAACAGCTGTCTGTTGCAATAGATTCCAATATTAGTTAAGCTGATTCTCTGGCTGAAAATGATAGTGTTGCCCAACAATATACTCAACAAACGATCTATAACACTACCTTGAGTCTACATTCACATTTGATCAGTTTCCCTTACAATATAGATGTACTTTTTATTAATTTGTTTCTCTACATACTTTGTTTACTCCCCTTTTCTCTGTTCTCAAATGGTCAGGACCCTCACAGGACCACTACAGATCAGGAACTATTTGGGTGGTGGATCATTCTAGCCACTGTCGTGACACTGATGCGGTGGTGTTGTTTTAGTTTGTGTCATAGTGTGTCATGATGTCCACTCGATGTGCAACCCTTTAGATACATCTATCACAATGCTCCACCTAGTAGAAAAACAATTCCCAGACAGCAGCACATCTCTTGTTGTGCAGTCTGGGCCATTCTCTAATTCTTCATCTTTGCTCACATGATGCTGCCTACAAGGTACAGGTGGCTGTACATTTTTGGCTGGTGGAATATTTTCAGTCCAGCAGTAACAATGAGCACAGCTGATACAGCTATGTCTGGCCCACTCATATGTGTACAACACACACTAACACATCACTGCCACATCTGTGTCACTGTAGTGCTGAGAAGGATTCAACAACAAAAAAAGCTTATCTTTAGAGCTATTTAGAGAAGCAGATGTCGTACTGTATATAACTGTAGAACTACAAAGTGCATCTACACTGCTCAAACATTAGGGGATATTTCATAATGATGATGATTATTAATAATAATAATTATTAATAATAATTTTAAAGAAATAATTCCTAATTTTTGTGAGAAGTATAGTCGTTCATCATCAGTATTGTTTTATGCTGCAAATTATTTCGCTGAAATTGTTTGACAAAGTAATGCATAGGCTTGGTGTTGGTTTGAACATACATATAAACAGCAAGAACAATTTTGTACAGTACAGGATTAATAATAAGTCTGAAGAATATAGGAATATAATAAGAATATAGGTCTGAAGTTGATGATGTTTCATTGCAAAATACATAAGCCAGTTATAAACATTGCTTGATGTTATTTTTGATGTTTGAACCCCCACTTATCCTGGCCATTGCAGTGTAAAATGGTCTCTTCAGAGAACTCCAGAGACCACATGAAGGAGCTAACATGACTTATGTTAATCATGTATTGGTGTACAGTACTGTACACATGTCTTAGGCCACTATTAGACCATATATAACATTGTACAACCAGATAGGAAATACTGGAAATTTTTATGCAGTATTAAATAACTGCAAAGTCGGAAAATCAGAAAAATAGTTTATAGAAGCCACAGGGAAGTTTAGTTATAGTTCATATTTAGTATGACTTTTTCTTAAAATTGAGCTATAGAAGTGTCTTGCCCCTTCTGTTGGCCCTTCTGAAGAAACTTGGCCAGCAATATGTTTTGGAGGGGTAGCACCCATGAAACCACTTTTTCGGTTTGGGATCAGGATGAAAACATAGATACGCTAAAGCTCACAAAGAAAGGAATAAAAATTAATGAAAAAGCCTGATATGGAGTGATGTATCCAAGTCTGAAATATTTGGGTCCAATTGTCAACAATATTTTATAGAATGTCATTATACTATTGATAGAACAATAGAATGATGACCTAAGACTTTCGCACAGTACTGTACACTGTACATTACAAGATACAATTGCACATTTTACACAGAACTATGATTTATTATTTACATTTGAATCATGCTAGACAGTTTTTAATATTTAAAAGACTATTATCTTTTAGTAACTTTATTCTTCTTCTATTCACACATTGCCAGACAAAAATAGGCAGTAGTGGAAAAGTGGTTACAGTACTGGATTTTTGACCAAAAGACAAAATAATTTTAAAAGCACAGGACTGTTGGTCCCTTAAGCAAGGTCCTACAAACCACAGTTGCTTTGGTTGTACCTTGTAAGATTATATCAGCTGTAAGTCACTATGGATAAGAGTGTCTGCTAAATGTAAAGAAATGCAGAAATGTCGTTTACACCTTGATTTTATGAATTATCATCACCAGGTTGCACTTAGTGAGACATGATGGCTTGATAATGTGAACAGGGTGAGACACGTCTGCCATAAAATATCTACTGCTGCCATCAGGCACTCAGAGGTAAGGCTTCCTGACTACATACTTTTTCAAATCTATACCTCATATGTAAGAAATACATTTGCTACTGTCTCTGACTTTACTTCTACAATGTGGAACAATGTAATTGATGTGTCTGTTAGAGTGTCCAGTGAATGAACACTCCAGCAGCACTGCTGTTTCTGATCCACTCATATCAGATCTGTGGTGCCTATTAGAGAGCAGAGTAAAGAGGACTATTGCTTATTTTCAGTAATATACTAAAAATAGAAAACCCAGTACTCACACTGTGTATCAGTTGTAATTGGTTGATCATTTTAAATACACTGCTCACAAAAATTTGGGGACATTTCAAAATGAGTATGAAGCGATAAACAAGAACATCAGAAAAGCAAATGACAAGCAAAAGAAGGTTGTTTTCTTCTTGTTGTTTCTTACTGCATATGCAAATGAGATGCAAAAACAACTTATATTTAAAATGCACTATATAAAAGGCGGAAAGTGCTGGAGTATCTGAATGTTATCTGATCTTGAAAGTGCACGTCCTGCAATTTCCCAGCATGATCTGCTGAACACAGTAAAACCTATAGAAGGTGAGAAGATGAGCATCATTGTTGGATCCGTGATCACGGTGGTCATGGTTCAGTTTGCAGCCTCACAGTCATTGTGTCCTGAGCAACACAGGAGAATCTATGTTTCATGAGAGAAAAAGACTCCTTCGGTGGCAAAGGAATCATGGTTTGGGCTGGCATCAGCATTAGTGGTCATACCAAGCTCCACGTCATCAGATAGGAATCGCTGATTTCTGTCAGATACTGGGATGAGGTCCTGCACCGTATAGTGGTACCCCCTATGCTGGAGCAGTCGGAAACAACTTTCTTTTCATGGACAGCAATGCAAGGCCCCACCATGTGCTTCTCAACAACATGCTTCAGGAGGCAGGAACCGAACACATGGTTTGGCCTTCACGTTCTCCACGCCTGAATCCCGTTGAACATACTTGGGATGTACGGGAAGATGTCTGGCAAACCATCCAATCCCTCCCACAACACAGCTTGAGCTGGAAGTTACCCAGGAGCAAGAGTGGCAGAGGATCCAACAAGAAATGCTGGACAGTCTGATCCTGTCCATGTCCCATCACTGTCGGTGTGTTTTGGTAGTTTTGGGTGACCATACACCCCACTGAAGAGACAATGTGTGGCACTCATTGTTTATGACATGCTTCTGTTCACCCCAGTGAATATGTCACTTGCTATTCAATTTGCATAATCAAACAACTTTCTTTGACTTTACATCATGTTTAATGAGAGAAAATCAAATGTTTTTTATACACTTCATATTCATTTTGAAATATCCCCTTATTTTTGTGAGCAGTTTATTTTATTTTTGAAATAATAAAAAACTAAAAACTTTATGAAGTTTTAATAGTTTGCTTTGAACTCATTCTGAATGAAGCATTACTCATACGTTTTAGAGTAGACTGAGTGACAACTCAATTATAGGTACTTACAGGTGGTATGGAAAGTATTCAGACCCCTTTAAATCTATCACTGTTTAATTGCAGCCATTTGCTAAAATAAAAAAGTTAAATTTATTTCTCATTAATGTACTCATCCCATCTTGACTCTTAAATTTTTGCTAATTTATTAAAAAAGAAAAACTGAAAACATGACTGTAAGTATTCAGACCCTTTGCTCAGTATTTAGTAGAAGCACCCTTTTGAGCTAGTACAGCCATGAGTCTTTACACCTTGATTTGGGGATTCTCTGCCATTCTTCCTTGGAGATCCTCTCCAGTTCCGTCTGGTTGGATGGTGAACGTTGGTAGACGGCCATTTTCAGGTCTCTCCAGAGATGCTCAGTTGGGTTTAGGTCAGGGTTCTGGCTGGGCCATTCAGTAATGGTCACAGAATTGTTCAGAAGCCACTCCTTTGTTATTTTAGCTGTGTGCTTAGGGTCATTGTTTTGATGGAAGCTGAACCGTCGACCCAGTCTGAGGTCCTGAGCACTCTGGAAGAGGTTTTCTTCCATATGTCTGTACTTGGCCGCAAACACTGAAAAACACCCGCATAGCATGATGCTGCCACCACCATGTTTCACTGTTGGGATTGTACAGAGCAGGTGATGAGCAGTGTCTGGCTATCCTTGTCGTTTAGAATTAACGCCAAAATGTTCAATCTTCATCTCATCAGACCAGATTATCTTATGGACTCCAATTAAGGAATAGACTCAACTCAAGAAGGATAAGAATAAATGGACAGCTTGTGAGTTAAATATAAGTGCCACAGCAATGGGTCTGAATACTTATGACCATGTGACTATCTTCTTTTTGAACAAATGTACAAAAATATCTACGTCTGTTTTTTTCTGTCAAGATGGGATGCTGAGTGTACATTAATGAGAAATAAAATGAACTTCTTTGATTTTAGCAAAGGGCTGCAATGAAACAAAGAGTGATACACTTAAAGGGGTCTGAATACTTTCTATACAAGTGAGTTCATACGCTACAAAGGGCTACATAGAGAACACAGGTGCAGTATTTCAGATAGAGATATCTTATAGTCTTAAAACAAATGCCTGATGTTCAGCAGGGAAAATGTGAGCTCCCTAAGTTTAAAGAACTTACAAACAGCACTGCCCAAGAAGATTTATGTAGCATCCTGCAACCATGCACCCACACACCACTTCAGTTCCTAGTTTATAAACTAATCAAATGGGTGATAAATTAAGGCATAAAACGCAATGTCCTGAGTGGTTCTTCATAAGGTCATTTTGGGACGGCTGCACATGTGGGCAGCACAACAAAAATAATTGGATCCAATAAATAAGTTTAGGAAGACTGCAGGTAGCTGACAAGAGCTACGTGGGTTGTCTGCCATTTAGGGTCAAAGCTGACTTGATTAGTGTAATTTGCATGTTTACTCAGTTATGTAATTGTTCATTATTCAAACAGTTAAATGCATGCTTATTATCAAAATGTAGGGATTTTAAAAGACATCATACAGTATTCCAAACAGCATGAGCCGTATTGGAATCATACTAGCTTTTAATTAAATAATATATCACAATACAGCAGTGAATAAGTCAACCAAAACAACAGCCCAACTTTGCTCTTTACTTAGTACATTCTGTATCTTTTTGTGAAGTAAATGCCAGAAAAGAGTGAGCACAAATGCCTTTTGGTCTTTGGTGAAGAACCATGCAGGAGACTAGCAACAAATTAATGAATTATATTCATGCCAATGTTAGTTGACAATCCTGTTTGAAATAATAACAGTAGTCTACAGATCATTGTTACACAAAGCAATAATCACTCGTTTCAGAAAAAAAAACTAAACAAAATGCATTTAGTAATTTAGTAGGCATTAATCCTGGATCCTGGCTTCAATCCCCAGTTGGAGTGGTTTGGGTCCATCCAATGTAAACGCATGGGTTTTCTCTGGATACTTTGATTTTCCCACACAGTCCAAAGACATGCATGTTAAGTTGTTTAATTGGCATCTCTAAAGTGTGCCTAGTGTGTGTATTAATGTATATGTCTACGATGGATTGAAGCCTCGTCTAGGGTTCTTCCTGCCTTGCACCCTATGCAAGCGGTTAAGCACAAGCTTTTACAAAGCCCTGTCCCGAATAAGAATAAGAAGCGGATAAGAAAGTGAATGAATGAATAAAATCCAGAACAACTTACAACTGATACTATCGTACAAACGTATCTACTGGGGTTAAGGGCAGTGCCCAAGGACCCAGCAGTAAGTTGGCATTTGAACCCTGGGCCTTCTGGTGCACAGGCCAGTACCTTAATCACTACACCACCACAGTCCCACTAAATATTTCATGCTGGCTTTTAAACCAGAAACAAATTACATTAAAGGTCAAAGTCAGATGGTCAGTGTTACATAAGCAGCAATATCAAGCATCATAGACTCTGAATGATAATCTTTCAGCTTCTCCAGCATTTTGGGATATATATTTTCAGTACTATCCGATTGAGCCTTTCTACAACCTACTACCAGAAAATAGAATACCATCCCACCTACCTAGAATCCAGAGACAATTATGTATCTTTGGTATTCCAGTCATATGTGGCTATGGCATCGTGAGGAATCCATTTTCTGTTGAACAATTTTCTCAACTTAGGACACTGGTTTGCAGCACTATGACACAATTGTTGTCAAACATTTCTGTCATGCCCCCTAGCCCAACAAAATGACCATTGCGAACATGAAAACACACCCTGCATTTCAAAAGTCTTTTGAAAATATCATCGTCCACTTTGCCTTGCCATTTACCCTCGAGGGGAATCACTGATGCCATCTAAAGTGCCGTTCCATTACTGTTTTAACTGAAGTGTGTTAGATGAGCCCTTGGAGATGTCTAGGCAAGTTCTGAATTGACGCAGTCCCCATTTCTTCCATTTCAAAGCAACGCGGCCTGAATTGACGCAGTTCCCATTTCACTAGTGACAGCATTGGGCAAAACCGAAACATCTTCACAATGCATATATCATGCATTAATATTTTAAACTATACAATTATTATTTCCCCATTATGGTTTCAATATCTAGCAGGTTGGCATAACAATGGGAATTATTTTGAGAGTTGAATGTGAAACCCCACACAAGGGCTACACGGATGTCTTAAATAGATTAGTATCTCAGAAATGTATGTAATGTTTAATATATAAATAATATTTCCTGTACAGTATGTATTTTATGCAGATTTTCCAAATATGGGGGTGGTTTTGGGGCACAGTGCCCCTAACTCCCACAATGTGGAATGGATAACGTGGAACTGCGTATGTACATTTGAAATGAGCTTCATGCACAAAATATGTTAAATTACACTACTGTTGATGTTCATTGTGTTAGCTTGTTGGCTATACCAATATTTAAACCACCAATTTAGTGATGTATAACACACATGTATTGTGTAGCAGCATAACCATGCATAACGAGCTTTTTCCATTTGTCAATAGCAGTAGATTTGCAGCACAATGCATATTTAGTGTTGGAGATTTCATACATGAGATGTAGCTGCAGTTCCTTAGATGGTAAAAACAAATTAAATAATTAAAGGGCCGTTAAGTTTACTCAAGGGTTAAAACACTGGCCCTTGGGTGGCTAACTTCATAGTCCTAGCAAACAGTAAATATTATTAATGACTCCATAAGAGCCCAAGTTTGTTTAAACTCTCTCTAGTGTGAACTCACGCTTGGCAATAAGGACACTCCACACACACAAACAATCTCCTGACATACCTGACACAGATCGAGTGGCCTCATTTTACCTGTCAGGTCTAGTGGCAGCCCCCTCAAACTCAATCATCTCACAGTGAGGGTACAGCTCTTTGTCAGCACTGAGCTGGACTGAGCACAGTGGAATAATGAAGGCCTGGAGTTGATGCAGTATACTAAAAAAACACAGTGTGTAATATATGTAAGTGTAAAACCCCAAATCACAAAACGTTGCCACAGTATGAAAAAAACATACTAATAAATACATAAATCTTGCATCTTACATGTCCTTTTCAGTAATTTCAAAGGTAATTGAAAGGCAAAGGTAATTTCACACTTCTGTGCAGAAAAGCACATCGAGTTTTTAGCGCAACATATGCTGCCGTCTTTTTCAGGGACGTCCATACATTTTTTTCAACAACAAAAATGTGTGATGGCTGTGAGTGGATCAGAAACAGCAGTGCTGCTGGAGTTTTCAAACACCCCAGTGTCACTGCATGATTGAAAACAGTCCACCAACCAATAGTGTCCAGCCACCAGCATCATGGAAGCAGCACCCTGTGAGCACAGATGAAGGATTTGAGGCTGAATAACACAAACTGGAACAGCAGATGAGCTACTGGCCTTATTTACAAGGTGAGGCAATATGGTAAATATGTCTAATGATGTGCACAGTGTGTGAACACCATGTTTGAAAACTCCAGCAGCACTGCTGTGTCTAATGCAAGTGTCCCAGCACAACGTAATAACCCACCCACCAGTACATAAATAGTACCTGATCTAAGGTGGTCTTGAGCATTAGAGAACAGAGTAAAAAGGACTAACAAAGTATGTAGAGAAACTGATGGACTACAGTCTGTGGTTGTATTACTAAAGTTCATCCATATGGTAGGTGGAACTAATAAAACGGACAATAAGTGTTGAACCAAGGCAGTGCACTGAAAAGGGAATACTGAGTGTACATATTTCTTACAACTTTTCACTTTACACTGCTTAGCTGACAAACCACTGACTAACTATTATAATGTGACAAAGATGCCTTTGCTCTTTCCAAAGTGCAGACCCGACCCACTGTAGATGCTCACCTTGCGGCATCACTCAGACCTGACAGGGTTGCCTTATTCCTCTATGAATAATTGAACAGTATCTGTGTGCATCCGTCTGTACAAATGTGACGTTCCCTGTACGAGAACCTAAGAGCAGACTAAAACAGTTGGGGACATCTTCCTGTGGTGTGGTTGAGGCAGAAGGAGACTGATGATGAGCCACCGAGGCAGTGGGGAGACTTTGGGCTGATGTAGGGCGTGGAGTGAATTGTCGACTTCAATTGTCATCACAATAAAATCCCGATTTCACCCTGAGCCCATTGGAGCCGAGACAACTTGGTTCAGTAGCGGTGAAGACAGGCATAGTAAGTCATGGTGGGATTGACAGGGTGTGGGTCTTGTCTTGAATAGTGACTGAAGTGACATTTTGTGAAGGCGATGGAAGAACGCATCCCTCTCTCAATGCCTGCAAATTATTTTTAATAGCTGCTCCCAAACCTTGAAAATGAGGACCCAAATATACCTGTATCCCTACAAGTATAAACACTGGAGTTATCCCCTCAATATTTAGGATTTGTACAGATAACTATTACTGTCTCATACAGCATTCAGCCTGTATGTGATTTCTGTAAGTTGTGGATTCTTTCTACGAAATCTTTCAGTATGATAAGACAAACAATAATGGTATTCCAAGAGGTAATAAACTCCCATTAATAGGAATATGAAGTGATTTGCAAATTTTTTGGCACTCCTCGTCATATAACATTTGCCTTATTTAAATACGTTAAAGTACATGAACTATTACGGCAAATATAACTGCATACTTTAAGATGATGTGGAAATTAAGCTTGTTCCTGTTCCTTGTAGAAGCTGTATTAATTTATTTTTTACTTAAACTGTCATTTGACCATGACTACCCAAATGTTTCTATACTTCTGGGAATCATACTCAGTTAATCAAATGTTATTTACTGTGCAAAAGTATACCAATAGATTAGATGTGCTGTTGTTTTAGCAATGATATAATGAGTATATATAATTATTTCTCAGTCTGTTTATTAGAATACCACCAGTACATACTAATACTAGTATTAAAAATTAAAAGCAATCAGAAACCCCATCTATAGGCTACAGTGGCCAGTAGTGTGATCTCACCTTACACTTGAGCAATAGCAGCATCTGGCAGCTCCGTCAAGATCAACAAAGTTGACCCTTCTGTAGTCCCAACCAGCTTGATCAGGAATGATGGTTTTGCAAAGAAACTACTTTTTTAAAAACAGGAGGGGAAGAGGGTGAAAAGGCCAAGACAAGTCGCATTTAGAAACCATATAAAACCTGACCTGAAAAGGGATTTAGCTTTAAAGCATACCAAAGAAAAATCCTATTAAAATCATTACTAAAAGGATAACGAACTAGTTTGTATCAGTCTCAGTAAAAGTTAATTGAAGTGTTCTCCTTGATAGTGGCCTAAAATGTGAACATAACAGAAAATAAAAATTAAGAAAGACGGGGCCATTTCTAGTGAGTGTTAATTGTAAACTTCAAGCACACTCCAGGAAGTAAACAATGTAATGTACTTCAACTTAAATATTTAAATTAATGTAATTAAATTGATTTAATCTAGCAAGTGAGCTAAACTACAACTTTTACCTGTACAGGTTTTTAAACTACTACAAAACAAGCATCTGGTGACTTCTCTATAAGCTATAGAAAAGTACAGTGTAAAGTACAGTGGGGGCCAAAAGTGTGTGAGACCACAAGTGAAATATGTTTTTTCCCCAATGAAATACAATGTTAAAAAAACAAACAAACAAACAAACAAACAAAAAAAAAAACCATAATCCGCTAAATGTGGTTGAATCTTGACTGTCAAAGTTTCCTATACACATCAAGCAACAAGTTGCATTTAGTGTAAAACAAGGAGTTTATTATATGCTATACATGCTAAATACTGTGCAATACCATGACCATTACTCATATTCACTACATTTCCCAGCGCTCATCACTCCATGTCCATTGCCATGTGACTCCCTATGTCCCGCACTGCAGTGTTTCAGATCTGGCACAGGAGAGTACTGTAGTATATAGCATACCATAAACATACAGTTGGCCAAAAATTAACCTGAAGTTTATTTTATAATAAAAGTATTCAGTGTTCCATATAATTGACTGAATAATGTTTTGAGTGAAAAAGTAAAAAACAACAGTGATTATTGTGCAACTACTGCAGGGGTGCTGACATGGTAATGTGAGGCATTTTGAATATTATAGCCATAATAACAAGATGAATAATAATATTAGTAATAATATATACCTTATATACAAGGTGAGTCAAAAGACACAGAACATTGTGTGCTGTGTCATGGACTTTTTTGCAAATGCTGCCAAAAGCATAGTCGAGGTTTGCAACAAGTGCTGTGTGAAATTGGTGTTCTTCCTGGGTGTCGGTTGTTGAAGTCTGTGGCTATGATACAGCAGCTGTGCTTCCTGGACATCAGAATCGTCAGTTTCATCTTCAGTTACCTGTGATGAACAACAAAAGTTTTTGAATTTCTGTGTTGATAACTTTTAAACCACAAGAGATATTGCAAATCTGATTGTGACAATCAATCAAGTCATCTTACATGACCACCTTCTAATTGGGAAACTTGCCCTTGATCCAGTATAGCAGCTTTCAAGATGGATGCCATGTTCTGGACACCCATTACTTACTGGGGTATTCAGATATGTTATATTCCATTTTGTTTCTGAAATAAAAGGCTGTCCTGTGGCTTTTGACTCAACCTGTACTTGTACTGCACTAAGACTAAGAATACTAAGACTGCACATAAAACTTACTTTATATATTTTTTATAGGTGCAGCTTGTAGTAGGTTATGTAACATATAGTGATCTCAGCTCAGCTGCCTAGCTATTGTTTAACTGGAACTAGTCTTCATCTGAATAATATACTTTTCTTTTCAGAAACTTTTGATTGCCTAAAGTGACCTTGGCTATGCTCTGATCACCCAAGTTGTAGAACAAACACTAATTCACCTAAACTCATGAAAGGGTAAGTGGTCTCCCAGTGCTTCACGTGGTTAATATTCCATATAATAATTCATGGGCTAGCCCACTCCTGCAGTGGCTCAATGTACAGCTTCATTAGCTCTGAATCCAGCATGTGGTTTCACACAGAACCTGCCAAAGGGATGCATCAGCTACATAGCCTGGCATCACGCCCCACCCTCCACCTGGTTCCCCCACAAATTCTGCCCATATGATTGAGAAGCTCCGTGTGTGCGCATGTGTGTGTGTGTCTGTATGTGTGTGTAAGGCAGATTGAGTTTAAAAATAGAAAAATGATGCCTTCTGCAAAATAAGCGATTCAAGAGCTTTTGGCTTTGATGAAGCATTTGGTCAGAGAAGCTGGCTGCCAGCTGAGTCCAGGCGTGTGTGCGCGCGTGTGTGCGTGTGTACCATCCAAATCTAATCCCAGACTTACATATTAGTAGCCTGTATAGCTGATAATATTTTATAAAGAGATGTGACAGGTATAGCCATGCATATGGACTGTAATGGAGGAAACCGAAATCCCATTAAATGCAGTTGTAACTAAAAAATACACACCCACCAATCACTTTTATTATGCCATTTTTTAAACACCTCTGTGTCACCTGCTGGAATGAAAGCTTTAGATGTGTCTAATAGAGTGCAGTGAGTGTTTTAAGACTCCAGCAGCACTGCTGTGTCTGATCCAATCGTACCACCACAATAAACACTGCACCACTAACCCATCAATGTAACTGCAGTCCTGAGAATGATCCACCACCCATAGTACCTGATCTGTAGGGGTCTTGTCCTTTACAGAACAGAGTACATGGGACTAACAAAGTATGTAGAGAAACAAATGGAATACAGTCTGTAATTGTGGAACTACAAGGTGCTCCTATATGGTAAGTGAAACTGATCAAACAGACAACGAGTGTAGAAACAACCAGGTGTAACTAATAAAGTGATCAGTAAGTGTAGGTGTGCTGCATTATGATAAGAGACTACATTAAGTTAAATAAATTACAATAAAACAACTTCATTTTCTTTTACTATATTACATTATTAGCATACAAATAATCTATACAAGTTAGAGATCCAAGTCAAATTCCTAGCTACTAAATCAAATTGAGGAACACGGTCTCTGTTGTATTCAGACCAAATTTTGCAAGGGTAAGGAGGGTGACGGCCAGCAGTGAGATGGATGAATACAATCATAGCAATCATGAACGACTCATTAAGAACACTGAATACCCAAACAGAAGGCAGACGTTTGTGGAGAAACGCTATCCGTATGGTCATCACGGGTTGTGGTCGACTTGATGGCACTTAAAAATAATAAAGAAATGTAAAAGATATTTGACTTCAGATAAAGAACCCTATAGTGTCATCTCATCAGTGTTCACACATTCAGCCCTTCTCACAATATATTTTGGCGCATAAGGCACATCCAGCAGCAAAGCACAGTGTTGCCACAACCTTGATTTGTAAACACATACATTATTGTATAATTACTTGATATAACAGCAGTACCTGGTATGACACATTTCATAATCTGAATTTGAATGAAACAAATGCCCCAGTATTTGCGATTCAATTCTAAAAAAAATTGCATAATTTAACAAATAATAAAATGTTCAAATATGTTACAAAAAGCAGAACGTTTAGAAACCATATAAAACATGAAAAGAGATGGACTGGTTTGTATGTATGTATGTATGTATGTATATGTATATATATATATATATATATATATATATAAAGAGAGAGAGAGAGAGAGAGAGAGAGAGAGAGAGAGAGAGAGAGAGAGAGAGAGAGAGTGTGTGTTCTCCTTGATAGTTTAGCTTAAAATATGAACATAACAGAAAAGAACAATTAAGAAAGACGGGGCCATTTGTAGTGAGTGAGTCGTAATCTTCAAGCACACTCAAGGAATGAACAATGTAATGCAATTCAAAGTTAAATATGTTGATTGAATCAAGCAAATGAGCCAAACTAAAACATTTACCTGTACAGGTTTTAAAACGACTACAAAACAAGCGTCTGATGACTTCTCTATAGACTATAGAAAAGTACAGTGGGGGCCAAAAATGTGAGTGAGACCACAAGTGAAATGTGTCGCATCAGCATCAATGACTATACCCAAAAGGAGTAAAGTTTCATTTATATCAGTTAGACTGGGTCAACTTAGTGCAACCAATTATCCTAACTCTGCCCAATTATTTACTTTATGTCCTATAAACACAAGTTTTAAATATGACATAATATTTAATGTACTACTAATGTAGGGACTGTGGTGGTCTAGTGGGTAAAACACTGGACTATGGGATTGTAAGACTGTATGAATTACAAGTCACTTTGGATAAGGGCGTCTGTTAAATGACATGAATGTAAATGTAATGGATGTCTTTGGACTCTGGGATGAAACCAGAGCAAATAAAAAGATTTCAAAGTTTCAAATCTTCAGATTCAAAACTCAAATTCTCATGCCAACTAGAGTATTTGTAAGGTATTAAGGCACTATTCAATTTGAGACAAATGCAAAACAGAAACACCTTCATTAGTAATCTCAAATTTTTGACCCCCAATGTTTGTGTGTAATGTTTTTAACGTTTGCTGTGGTCTATGATTGAAGTTATCGGATAAATACGGTGGACCTCGATTCTCGTCGCTAATTCATTCAATAAGTCGAGCTCGTGGAACCGAGCAACTTTTTCTCATAAGGAATAAATGACAATTGAATCAGTTTTTTTTCAGACTCCCAAAAATCCATAGGCATTTTATGCATTCATGGAGTTGTATTGTACAGGTGCTCCCTGATTTACGATGGGGATACGTTCGGACAAATCCATCGCAGGCTGAATGAATCTTACATGCATCTCGTCGCCATGTACTTGTACTTTGCAATGACAATAAAGTTGAATCTATCTATCCAAAGAGTGTTTGGTACAGCAGTCTATACTGTATCTATACTATACTGAGCCTATAATAAAGTGTTGGAAAATCTCATGTAATTTAGTGAGTAATGGATTGAAAGTAAAAAGTGAAATAAAAACACTTACTCCATGTGATGCTGCTCAGCTAGTTGCAACCTGAAAGCCCAGCAAATGTATTTAGAGTATCATACACAGAGGTTCTCACTGTATTCCATTTGGTTGGCTGTTATCAATTACCTTTTTTTAAACCCCCAAGGGATTGTTTGCCCTAAGAATACTGTACTAAAGATTAGGGCTGGGCGATATGGTAAAAAATATTATATCACGATTATTAAAGACATTTTCACGATACAAGTGATAAAAGATAAAATGCATCAGTAGGGCGTTCTTGAAAACTAATAAATATTATCCCATACTTTATCCAGTAATCCAGGACTAATGACACTGTTTATAATGAAACATGCAGTTGGTCAGTGTTCTTGAAGCTCCTCAGTAAAACGTATCGTCTATCACAATAACAAACTGAATCCCGATACGATAAGATATCGTCATATTGCCCACCCCTACTTACAAGCATGTGCCACATAATGTCCGTTTGCATATACAACCATGGTTATTATGCTTATTATTAAGGGTATTTACTTACATAATATGTTTCACAGTGCAGACTATAATGTGGATTTTTCTATTAAACACAACGAGAGAAATACTTTTTCATAATATTCAAATAAGAAGAGTTCTAAATGTTTCAGGTTGCAGAGTGGTGCTAGAGGACAAAAAAAGAAGTCATCTGTGAAATAAAGGTCTTATCACACAGATTTTTATGAATGGCAGTCCAAGACTGATGCACTGCGTTTTACTGTTATATATATTTTTTTTTTTTCTCTAATTGTCCTTACACTAAGCAGAAGAATTCCTGTTTCTCTTCCACCTTTCTTCCCTGTTACACTACCACCTTACACACGCAAAGTTTTGGTCCTACGTTTTCCCCTCATCTTTACAGATAGCATGGACATTAAGTGACGCATACCTGTAAGAGTAAGCAAGCGCAATACACTGATAACGAGTAAACCGTGTCGGTTACCGGGTATGCAGGCAGCAGGCCTCCAGGTCCCATGATGTACTGATTGGGCAGGAGTGGTGGAACCCCCTGTGATAAATTAGGGGGAGCTTTTCCTGTGAAGCAACAAGAACAAATATTTGTTTACTGTAATGTTGCTGCTCTACTTTACTTGGCGCTTTGTCTACTCTTTTTTTTTTTTTTTGGTCTATGCTTTTATCCAAATCACTTATGGAAACAAAGTGGGTCATAACAGAAACATTTCTTATTTCTCCATCTAGATCTTGAACTGGCCTTTTTTGGGCCTCCTACAGCAGTTGTTTTTCTCCCTTGGATAAATTCTAAACTAGATTAAAAGTAGTCTTCTAATGCAGACTGTGTCTGACCGGTAGAAGATGAAAGCAGCGGTGCGGTCCTGATGGCCGAGGGTGCGGTGGGACCGTTTCCACTAAGCCCCAGAGCTGTAGAGTGCAGGCTGCTGCTCCCTACGCTGCTCACACTACTACTGGACAGAGCAGACACCGATGCTGAAGAGAACGGCACCGATGACGCAGCCAGAGAGTTCACACTTTCCACGCTAGTGTACTGCAGGTAGAAAAGACAGTTAGGGGAGGAAAAAAAATAAAATAAAATAAAACACGCCTCACACTCTGTAGGGGATTCGTTTTACTGACATCAGACTCACCGTTAGTGAAGAGGTAACGCAAAGTGCTGATACTGATGAATGGCCACTGCTGACATGGTTACTACAAAACAATGAACAATAGCAATGGTAGTAACATTAGCATCGATTTGACAGCAACTCTGAAAACGAGGGACAAACGAGGCTGACCTGGTCAAGGCTGGGAGGCTGGAAGTGGGCAGCTCAGGGGCCAAGCCGGACAGAGCGGAGCTGTGGGGGGTAACTGAGGAAGGTAATAGTGACAGTGAGGGAGCAGGTGCAACACTGGTACCATTGCCCAAAGAAGGAGAATCTGGCTTTGAAGTGGATGAGCTTGAAGTGGCTAAAAGGAAGGAAGGAAGGAGAAAAGATCAGAGCAGACAACACGGTTCTTTTTCATATAGACTTTCAAATGCCCTCATTATTGTTTTGGTGCCACTGCTTTTTGTAGTACATTCTTTCGAGTCGGTTGAACACCATATTTGCGTTTCCAGCAGACAATCCAATCATCTGGTCCCTTGTTGGCCCACACAGGGGGTTTAATTAGCAGAGGAAGTGATTAAAATGCAGGACAGGTGAGAGAAATTAATATGTATACAAATGGTCAAATGGACTGTATGAGGGCATGAGAAAATCTACGATTGTGCCTTTAAATGGAGGCAGCACTCAATCGAACACTGAATGCAACTCATTTCCTTGGCTATCCTGTGCTGGCCAGCACAGACGTGTTCTGTTTGAGTAGCAACCAATTAACGGCAGACATAATGCTGAGATCTCTAAAGACAGACAAGCGATCGGTCACTGTTCATGTCAGCTATTGATAATGTGTCTGATAAAACACAACGAATACACAAACGACAAAACCTAACAAGCCTTGGAGAAAAGAAAAATCTATTTTAGCCAATATCTGTCATTAATAAGCAGTGCTAGTACTGTTATGGCAGACAGCTTCTATCACTTGTCACTTGTCTTTGAGGAGATCCTCCGTTTGCGACATACTGGAAAAACGCCCCAAAATCACCCCGAACAAAACAATCTACTCTACTTACAATCTAAAGCAGCAGAGGTCCTCACACCATTAAAACCATTCTGTTTAAAGAGAAACAAAAACATTATGCATCAACTAAAAACCAAAAGCATCACTAACGACAAAGCAGAAATAAAGAAAGGAAGCAGTTCGGAGCAGACACACTGACTCACTGTGATAGGACCAGAAGACTCCTTGCTCTGGGAGAAGGTCAGTCGTGAATGAGGAGTCACGCCACAGTCGAAGCTGTTCCCTGCCGAGGAGGCCACTGACGAGGACGAGGACGAGGACGACGAGGAAGAGGCAGGTGCTGTAACAGTGCTGGGGGCGGTGAGAGAAGGAGCGAGGCTGGGTAGAGACACAGAAGGAGGCGGGTAGATGCTGTCGGAGGAAGTCAGAGGCAGCAGCAATGGGACGGGACTGGCCAGAGATTCACTGCAGGGACAGAAAAGAATTGAGTACAAATTTAGAAAATGTCATTCAGTCCATATCGGGCCACCTTAGAGGACAGCAACTGGTTTGTAATGGGCAGACTTTGGGCTGGCTTGGATAACCCTTGCTGGCCATGCAAAGGATTGACATCATGTTCTCCAGGACCACCAAACCCACAAGCTCCTTGCACCTAAATCTTAATTTCTAATGCCTGATAAACAAAACAGAATCCTCCAACTTAACTCATACTCTTAGGTTTGAATCTTTATTCAACAATCATCTCTTCACCTCCTTCCTCTTCTCACAGACCTGACAGGTTTGGAGTAAAGGTTGCTCTGGCTCACGGGAGGAACCTCTCGGGTTGATTCACTGTTGCAGTTCTCAGACTGGCCAAAGTCCGGCAGCGGCGACTCCGAGCCGAAATCCAGAGCACCAAATTGCACGTTGAGCCCGGAGACGTCGGCTGAACCGGGCATCTCCACCGCAGACGACGGAATCTGTGCACGCAGAGAGCTTTATTTAACCCCTTGCTTTTCTATAATCCGTTGTCCAGAAAAGGTTGCACTTAAGTAGACGCCATTACAAGAACAAATAATTAGCAAAACTGTTGAACGCCAAGCAGAAAGATTATAACGTTTTCTTACGAATGTCCGATAAACACTGCTCGGATAGACAAGATGCAAATGAAAACCTGGTGGTTCAAAACAAGGCTGCAACGGGCGCACTGGATGTTAACCATGTTACACTAGGTCTCTGCTGAGGGACTAACCGGATAATTGGGACTTGTATGACCAGGAGAAAAAAAGAAAAACTATGTTGTGAAACTTAACGATCAGGTGGTTTATCACCAAGACAACGATTCTTCAGAAGATCAAAATGAGGGGAAAGAGGGGGAGAATACGTTTATAGATACAGTCATACCATGGCACGCGACCACTTTGTAACTCGGCAGACTCGGTTCACGTTGCGTTTAAAGAACTTTACATATATTCTTAGTGCAATTAAGTGCATGGTCCTTGTGCCTAAAATCGCCTTATTACGCCTTATGCACTATGGATTGGGTTTGGAACCGATTCATTCAATTGACATTTTTCCTAAAGGGAAAATCTCATTATACCGAGGTGCCACTGCATTGTCATTGAACTTTTAACGTCCAGATCTAACATGGAAGAGGTTCATCTTAATTCGTACAACAGATCTCAGCAGGTACGCTTACCTTGGAGGTGGGAGGTATCCTTCGTTTCTGTGTCTTAACCTGGCGCTGCTGTGTGCTGCTGCCCTGCGAGTCCGCAGCTGACGTAGGCACCAGGGCGGATTGAGATGGTTCTGGTGCTTTTGAGAAGGCCTCGTGTGGAGCCTGGCTGGCCATGGGGCCGTTCTGCAAAGGAGGGCTGGACTGCCTTGCTATGGGCAAAGGGCCCGCGTTGCTCAGACAGCTCTGCTGCCGCTGGCTCAGCTGGCTTAGCACCAATGAGGGCTCTGGTTGCATTTTAAACTCCCCTACGAGGCACACAGCGAGAACAGTTTTAAACAGTCAAACAATTACAGTAGACACGGCCGTAACATTAGAAGGAACGTGACTGCGCTTGAGGAAAACGTACGACTGAAATGGGAGGGCAGTGAGGCAGAGCTCTGTGTTCCAGGAGGTTTGATATCCCAGGATGAAGGGGGGACAGTTATCCCCGTTCCTCCCAGTCCCCCCACAGAAGTACAGTTGTCCCCTGCAGCAGGAGGCTGGGAGGTAAGCTGCCCAAGAGCTGGTCTCTTTAGTTGCTCCAGTATCTGTTGTCCAGCGGTCTGTCCTGGCTTAGGACCACCCAGCTCACCAAACCCTGCGCCCAAGACTGAGGACTAGAAAAGAGACAAAAGGGGCACACGCGTTAAAAGGCAACACTGCCACATTTCATTTAAAATGGGATTCATTCCTTTTATTCTTTAAATCACTCAACTCAGTGCCAGCTGATTGACCCCCCGCCTTGTTTGTATGAGTGTGTCAATTGTTTTAGGGGTTGTATAATTTAGGGAAAGAAAAAGGGAAAAAATCTTGAGGATATTTACATTTCAGTGGGGGTTCTTTTTTTGTGAGCAAGTGTATTAAAATGCTATACATTGTAGCTCTGTTTATTTATTGTAATGCCTTTTTTTTACTCCTCAATAAAAAATAATTAAAAAAAGAGAAGGGCAGTGAGGCACAGAGAGAATCTAATCATTAAAAAAAAAAAAAAAAAAAGATACGAGGGACACTAACAACTCGGCACAATGTGCAGGACATACATGCTACGTTACCTCTCAGGGCAGAGCTTCCAAAAGGCAATGTTCTGCAGGATAACGCCCGCCCAAGCACAGTAAGGGTTTATTCCCAGGAATATTTCCACCAGATTGCAACACCTCTTTGGCCTGCCTGGTCAGCGGGCAGGCAAGGTTTTTATTGGACCAGCTGAGACTCTAGGACGAGCGTGTTTTTCACACAGCCATGTCTAGCAGTCAACTATCTCTCACCAACAGGTACACAAGCCAAACGTAACCTCTAAGAGCCTTTTTGGTCGAGCAGCAGAGGAGGTACTTTTACAAGACCCAGTATCTGATCAGACCAGACAATTATTTACATCCGTTTCTCAGACGCTAGCGCGTGCCGACATTTCTATCTGGGTGCTTCATTTTTTGTAAACGGGTAAAAGTTTCGGTGAGAGAAACACTGCATGATGTTAATGATACATGAGGTCTGTGCAGAGGGACTTCGGTCTCTTCAAGTGGGCAGAACATCATTCCGTTTCCAAGGGCCTCACCAGAGTGGCATGTGCGTAGCTGGTAGTGCCAGTGGCCGTGCCTCCGTTGCGGGTGGGCTGGTGGTGAGAGTTGGTGAAGACGAGGCTGTGGCCGAGCCCCTGTGCCAAGGCTGGCTTCTCCATCTCCTCCCTGCCAGCCGGCTTCTGCAGCAGAGAGGCCAGGTCCAGACTACACGTGATAACGCGAGGACACAAGAAGCAAATCTTCAAAATAAGAAATGGCGCCGACACTGTGATGGAAGTGTAATTCCGTTACCTTTGGCCAGGTGCGATGTGATTCTCGGCCGGAGGTGCACACGACGCCGTGAACACTTTGGTCTCGGACAGCTGGAGTTCCAAAACGTTTAGTGTTAATGCTCTCAAATCGGCAGCAGTATATAGTCGTCGTGTTTGCTCTCTAATGGATTAGTTGACTTACACTCACATCCTCGCTCCAGTCTTCAGCTGCCCAGTCTTCTAGTGTGTTTCTCCATGCTACTGTATAGCCACGATGAGAAAATACAGCCAAGCAAGATTAATTCCATAGAGAAAACCACACAGAAGTTGCTGTATCTTGTGTGTGGGTGCTTCTCTCACCTGTGCCATCTGTGGCATTGTTGGCCCCCGATTCCCAGACGTCAGCGTGAGAGTGGTTCGTGCCACTGTCTGTGGTGTAGTCCGCTGGGTTAAAGGTCCTGTAGTGATAAGACACAGTTAGGGAAAGTAATGAACTACTGGACAGCCTCTGAAGGGTAATCAGCGCAGACCGTGCTTTAATCCTTACCCCATTCCCTGTGCCGTAAACCTGCTGGCCCCTGAAGCTCTGCCTCTTCCCCTTCCTCCAGAAACTGCACACAAAAACAAAGCAGTATTTGTTTGGTGTAGGAGACAAGCTCCCACATTTACACACACTTACTTGTGTGATTATAGACAGGTTTTTGCAGTTCTCTGAATATTCAAAAGATTGTGTATCCAGCATACTGAACAGAAGCTAGAGAGTCCCTATAACATGGCGTTCTAAGAACTAGGATGCAAGAAAAAGGCCACTTTCTCCACCAGCGCTAAGATGACGATGATGATTCCTTGCTATCCTCACGGCAGTTATGTTTAGTCTCGTTTAGTATCGTTATCAGTTACCTGGTACAACAAGTGTTTTACATTTACATGTGATAAAACGACAGTGTCTGTAAATACAGTCGAATCCGGTTAATGGGAGCACATCGGGACGGGATCGTTTTGGTCCTAATAACCGGCTGGTCCGATTAATCGAACATGCCCTATG
>JAUZST010066989.1:0-22331 GCA_034779995.1 Parotocinclus haroldoi | reverse complement strand
AATAATAATAATTATTATTATTATTATTATTATTATTATTATTATTATTATTATTATTATTATTATTATTATTATAAGATATATGTTAGGTCAACTAGTTAGGCAGGTCAATTTAAATTGCCCTCATATGAGTGTGTGTACTTGTCCAGTGAAAGATTGACAGACTTGGGTTTCTTTTCTGTTCAATTCAGCCTTTAAGTCAATATTGTTTTCTTTATTTTAAATTGTATCACATTTTTATTGTTTATTGTTTAATGTTCTATAAACCTTGTTTAAACCTATTTAGAAAATGACAAACAGGGTCCAAATTTTTCAGAGCACAAATACTTCGCAGAATACCGCTCACAATTTAACCATTGTTACCTTCTCACCAACCTGCTTGCCTATTGTCCTGTAGCCCTTCCCAACCAACTAATTGTTTCAAGGTCAATTTTGAGAGCATTACTGAAATTACCAATTAAACAATCTAAACTGGACCGACTTGTTTATGAGTAGCAGTGTGGTGCAGTGGTTTTCTCAGTCACCTCACAGCTCCAGCAGAATGAGCAGAGTCAAGATCCACAGGCAAGGTGAGCTGCCAAGTGAGGAGAGAGCAGTTATGGAAAAGTTGTAGAACGTCTTTCTCTGTAAACATCATTCAGTTGATGGCTGATATTAAGCTTCTCAAATGCACACTAAAAGCTTATTAGCTAGTCTTTTTTTCTATCCTTTGCAATCCTTTAACCAGTCTTCCCACAGCAGCGGTATACGGTTTAGCAGTATCAGACCAGTTTCACTCTTCTGCATACGTTTTACTAATAAGTAATTAAATAATAATTTGTTAAAATCTCAAATACTGTATTTAAAATACTTGTGTCTGGTCTCATGTGGCTACTGAACTGAACACATTTTGCTGCGCTGTAGTGCCCCCTTGTGGTCGTTTAGGTTGTGGTAGCGGCTGAGGTGCTGGACTATGGACCAGAAAGGCAAGGGTTCAAATCCCTTCTCTACCTAGCTGCCACTGTTAGGTCCTTGAGCAAGGCCCTTATCCCACAGTTGCTTGGACTGTAAGACTGTATCAATTGTAAGTCACTCCGGATAGGAGCATCTGCTAAATGATGTTAATGTAAGAATTGTGGGATGATGATCATAATGAAGAAGAAGAACAGAACAATAACGACAGTCTGCACTGTGTGCGAGTCCCTAATAATAATGCATTGAATTTAGCATGAAATATGTACTGTTCACTTTATAGAGCATTCTGTTTATTGGAAAACTTTAGCAGGACTGTTGTTTTTGCTGTATCATTTTGCTTAATAGATTATATAATAGCCCTGCTATCAGTCATCAACCAGCCCTGTATGTAATTATCTAGCATCTAGGTGGTTGACTAGACATTAAGTAAGACAAGGCAGTCAAAAAAAACATGAATACCAGTATTCATTTTGCCTGTGTGTGAGGAATAAACTTGCACATCCCATAATTTCAGTGACTTCAAACGTGTAAATGTTGTCATTTGCGCACAGGAACGTTACTTTTTATGGGATATGAAATGTTTTGACTTGATGGCTTGCAACTCACATCTTTCTGCACTTAGATATCATGCAGTACATTTTCAGCGGTGCCATAACTGGGTGTAGATAAAGGTGGAGTAGAACCTTTTAGGTCTCTGTGCTCTGTGTCAGCATGTAATGGGAATTGTGAATGTGTGAGAATGATGCTGAATCTTCCAGGACACCTATGATCGGTCACATCATAAATTAGGCTGCAGAGATTATAGCAGAGGCTGTCAAACTACAGAACTCATTCCATTACACGTTCTGGGACCAGTTCTCAGGTTGAAAGCAACACTTCTGCTACAGATGCAGGGGTCGTGAGCGTTGTGATTAATGAATTGCAGAGGATCTGCGAGGAAGGAACCAGCACTCTAGAGTGCGTTTTGTATCTAAAAGCGTCCTGAAATATACTCTCAAACAACTCAAAGAAGGAATTATGGAAAGCATCTTAAGCTCTTATGGATCTTAACTTATCCACAACAATCCCAAGGTCAGAACTGACCTCTTGCCCGGATCTGTAACTGTTCTGTGGGAGGTATACAGAACATCAAAGCAATGCTACCACCCTCTGAAGACAGTGGCTCTGTGGTAGAGGCTGTGAAATTATTTCTGGCATTTGTGGGAGGACTGTGGGAGGAAACTGGAGCACCTGGAATAGACCCCTGCTGACACGGTGAGGAAATGCAAACTACATCCCGGGAGAGTTCGAGGGCAGGATTGAACAGGAGTACCCCTTCCTGTTTTCACTCACAAATGTATTAAATGCATCCAACTTTTTAGAAAAGGCAGTGCTTTCTGAGAATATCTAAGAAAGTACTGTCTGCATTGCTGTCACATTTTGTCCAGGGAAGTTGTTTTTTACCTTTATTTTGCTCTCTCACAGTTTTTAAGTGTGAAACATCTCAAAGGCCATCCTTCAGCCCTCCACAAGATCAACTTTCCGCTCGTAGTACCTGCACATCCACCAAGAAGTCAGATTGCCAGAGTTTCCTTCAGTAAAGCTTGATGTTAAGCATACAGAAGCTTAGCAGAGTGGTGAAGAAACCTTCCAGTCTGCTCTTTCTGCTCAGCGTGTTTGTAATTCATACCAGTGTTGTTCAGAACGAGGTCTAAGCCTTTAGCTACTGAATCGCAAGAACCAGTTATCCCTGTTGGTTATAAAAACATACAATTATAAGCTCAAATGAGAAGCTGCAAGAGATTTCGGACTTCACCAACAATTACATAATGAACTAACATAAATAATAATTTATAAAATAGACAATTGTCCATTTAACCTCTACTCAATAATCAGTGAACAAATAAAGTTTAACCGTTTGTTTTCAAGTTTGTAACCCTGCTTTTCTTGGTCACGATCATAGGGTGCTCTTCATCACAGGGCTATTTTCCATCACAGGGTCACTGTTGCAGCACCAAGGATGATCCTCTGACTGACCGGGAGTGCAAAAGCGACCCCCTAGCCATCCCTGTGATAGATTTTACTATTGCAAGAGCATCTGCTTTATGTATGTTTATGGCCCATTCCATGACTCCGTAAGCAGGGTTTATAACATGGTGCAAATTTCATGCAGTTAGAGATTTCTACCAGAAGAGTCTCCAAAATCCAAATACTGCATACATGGACAGATAAGTGAGTCAAGGTACAAACAGACCTACAGTATGTTTTTTGAATGTGGGAGGGAATTGGTAATCCAAGGACTTGCACACTCCTCATAGGTGGATTCTGGTATAGGTCTTGGCCTTCTCTTATGTCTAAGTGTGTATGCGTAAAAACATAAACCTTTGTATGGTCTTTGATATTATAGCTTTTGGTCGTGTTCTTCTTTGAGTTAGAATTGATTTTAGTTACTATTAGTACTGATCTTCACGTCTTCATGTTGTCATGGACCTTTGCCTTGTCTTAGTTTTGGCTGGTATGCAGGGCTTGTCTTAGTTTTGGATATTATTCGTATTGGCCCTGATTTGGTCTTGGGTGTTCTCCAACATTACAATTCACAATTAAATCTGTCAGAAGTCTTTTCTGTTGTGTGACAGTTTTACACAGTTGTGTCCATATCCAGACCACAAGTCATATGTTAAGACTTTGAACCTGAGGGCCCATTGTTCAAATCGCACCTCTTCCAAGCTACAATTGTTGGGTCCTTGAGCAAGACCCTTAATTTGCTTGGATTACACCAGTTGGTAGTCAGTTGTTATAGGTCTTGGTCTAAGTGTGTATTCATACAAATGTAGAAGTTTGCATGGTCTTTGATAGAATGAGTGTTGTTCTATTTTTGGTTTCAATTATATTTTTGTTACCATTGGTATTTTCCTGATAATTGAAAACCAGAGAACTGGCTATGAGTGAAAAAGAAGCAATTGTGAGACTGATGATGGAAAATCAATAAGAGCTTTTGCCAAATATTGGTCGCCACTGGTGGAATAAGTAATAGAAGTCGAACAGGTAGACCAAGGAAAACAATAGCAGTTGATGACAGAAACTTTGTTCATACTATAAAAAAGACCCCAAAACAACTGTTGCAACAACCTCCAGAGGGAGTGAAGGTTTCACAATCTACAGCTTGCAGACTAACTAAAGAAAGATGCAGCCAAACTGATTGGAAGATCCATCATTATGCTGTACAATAATGATCCTAAACACACTGTCAAAGGAATAAAGGAGAGTCATCATCTCCAGACTTAAACCCTAAAGAGCACACCTGCTAAGGAGGAGGCTAAAGGGAGTTACCCCACAAAACAATCACCAGCTGAAAGAGGCTGCAGTGAAAGCCTAGAAAAAAACATCACAAAAATATAGTCAGTGGGTCACAGACTTAATGCAGTTCTTGTAAGCAAAGGATTTGCAACTAAATGTTAAGTTTCTTTGTTCCATTACTTTTGGTCACACAAAAGATGTGGGTTCAGACAAAAAATAAGCTGTATAAACTACAAAAGCACAGTACATATTAGACCACACGTAAAAGCATTAAACTAGCAACGGAATCAGTTACTTTAGCATAAACAAAATTAATACAATTCCTAACAAAATATTCGTTTTCATCTATTGCAGAGCAATGCCCAGTTTAGTTTTAAATGACTTTATGTAGTGTTTAACATGCATTTTTAAATGTACAGCTGTGCCCCTATGACTGGTTGACAAAGAGGGTTCAACAAGTACTATTGCACTTTATGAATTGTAATAAATCCTGACTTATACTACGTAGTGAGTCTTTGAGGAGCTTAACTAATGACACTGGTTTCCTTGCTCATTGTCGAAGAAAATTACCCATTTGAATACTGCGTCAGCGCATTACTGGTTACTGGTTAAATGTGACGTCATTAGTCCTGTCATCGCTACTGGTGTGCTTGTTGACTTGGTAAGGTGTATCGATAATGTTTTTGTACAGAGAATAATGGTGGACACTTGAAGATAAATCTGCAAAGAAAATAAGCATTTTAATCGCAATATGGGACTTATGGTACTCCATAGTGTGGTAATCCATAGTACAGCACCCCGGGCCCCAGCCCCCATCATGAGGCCATTTCTGAGTGGAGCAAAGCTTTAGTGCGTCACTGCGTCTTTACGCAGGACATGTTTGTTTGTGGTATTTAATCCCAAACCCAGGCTGGGCTTCTGACGCTGTTCCTGCTGGTCGATAGTTAACTTAAACCACAAACAGTGTCTGCAGGTTAAACCAGCCCTTATTTATTCTCGCTCCTTTTCAGCACTGGCAGAATGGAAATGGGCCGCACTCTGTGTGTAATCGCAGCTCTCGTGTTTTCGTGTGTTTATTCGGTCCACTGTGTGGATAATGGAGCGGGTCCGGGGGCTACTGCTCATCTGTCCGACTCGGACCCGGGACTTCTTGAAGCTTTGAAATTCGCTGAGGAACGATACAACAAGTTGTCCAACGGCATGCACATCAGGAGAGTCAGCAAAATATTATCTGCCACCAAACAGGTCAGGATTTAGGTTATTTTTCTTTGCATATAATGCATATTGGGTTCCATGATTTTGCTTACTTTCGATTACAGTTTCAATCGGTCTGAATATTGTGGCGTCGCTGGTGTTTAGGATGTGGCTTCTTTGTGGTTTTTGCCTTGTAAACAAGCCGCAGTTCGTACGGCTGATCACGGTACGCTCGCGTACCTCCACACTGCGGTAACTTTGCGCAGCAGTTTGACATGGTACTAAATACAAAACGTCCACCGTGCGTTATCACGAGTCTTGGCCTCTAAAAGAAATTATTGGAGAGAATGAACAGACTTTTGAACCGTAGTACGCAAAACCGCGTGTCATGTAAGAATAACATAAAAGTCATAATTGTTTCCGTTATGTAATAAATGTGGTGGAATTAACACGGTGTTATCATAACTGCTAAAAGCAGCGAAGATCAGCATATGTTGTAAACATAACCCTTCTGAAAAAAGCAGGCATTGACCAGCATCATATCCGTGCTGGGTTATGCTGGTGTGATGCTGGTTTTACTGGTTGACCAGCATAACCTTGCTGTTCATCCAGTAGTCACCAGCATGCACTTGTCACCACCGTCCAAAGACCAGCATGCACTGGTCACCACCATCCAAAAACCAGCATGTGCTGGTCATTAGCACCCCCAGCAAAAAAACATGTTCAAAACACAACAAATGCTGGTCACCACCAAGTCCAGCTTCATGCTGGTCTGTTTTTTTTTCAGTAGGGAAATACCATATGCATTTCATGTTGCATATTAATTAAAGACTAGATTAATTAAAGAATTTAGTTTATGCTGGTCTGGTGATCGATTAGCTGTTGAACTCGTATGATTGAATGAACAATCCTGGTCTTTGTTGTTTAGCACAGTTTACCCCGTGCAATATTTACAAAATTTGTTAATTTGTCCTTTCATTCCAAAGTACAAAACTATACTGCTCAGAAAAATAATGGGGTCCCATAATGAAATGTCCCCTATTTTTTATGAGTAGTGTATTAAAAAAGGCGACTAGTTGAAAATCACACCTGTCGAAACAGGCCAGTTCTGAAAATAGTCCAATCATTGATGCCAAAACTGACAACAAAGGACTTTTTTAAAAACGTGCTAGAGGTGTTATTAGAAATGATGTTTGTGATACAGTGGCAAAGCCAACAAACCCCCCAAAGATGATTCAGCCGACCATGTCATATTGTGTAACCAAGCTTAAAAGAAGTAAAACACGGTCATGTGTATGAAGTATTATAACACATCCTCTTTACAATCTCTTGTTCAATGTATGCACTGCAAAGATCAGTTTAAACAGTTATTTTCTATGGGTAGGGATATCTTGCTTAAGCATTTTTTGTATTATTTTTTTTTTAAACTTCTGTTCTTAACAGCTTCTGTTCATATCATTGTGATGTCTCTTTTAAATCTGTATCTGTAATGATTGTTTTTTTCCTCTGTCTGTGCGGATGTGCGTATTGGCCAGTTGGTGAAAGGAGTGAGGTACACTATCACAGCAGAGATTGGGCAGACTTTGTGTAAGAAAACTGCAACTCTACACGTTTTTGACGACTGCAAGTTTTTCACCGAGCCGCACAAACAGAAGGTGAGCAGTTCAAACAATATGTGATTGTACAAACATCAACAAAAAAATCAAATAAGATGCACCAATAATTAGAACAAGAATAATAAGCATTGACCCTATCGAAGGCAAAGGTCTAGCTTACATTTTATGAGGAACATAAGCGACTTAAAACTCGTACGGTCTTACAATTCAAGCAATGGTGGGTTAAGGGCTTTGCTTAAGGACCCAACTGTGGCAGCTTGGCAGAGGTCCAGAGTCCATTACCTTTACCACTAGGCTCCCACAGTCCCTACAGATACAGATACCGTAATACAGATACCATAATACAGATACCATAATACAGATACAGATAACATGCATTTTGAATGATACCTTGACATTTTCTTCCAAAATGTGTATGTAAAGAAGAGAAATGAGAGTGCTTGTGCATATATTTCACTGTGAACTTTGAGTGGGCTTTGATCCTTACAACACAGGTTGTACACCATACCCAACCACTCAAACCATGCATTTGTGAAGTGGTAGAGCCTGGTAATCCTGAGATCTCTGGTTCAATCCCAGCTCTGAGTTATCTCATACATAAGCTCTGTAATATATGTATACTATGTTACAGTCCTACACAGGTCACAGTTCATAGTACCCCTCACAATTGGGCACTTCCCTAAAAGTTCCCTAATCTATATCTTTGCTATCTGGAGGAAATCCACTCAAACACAGGGACAACATACAACCTCCACATAGATAGAAAGGCACTGTGGCCCAGTGGTTGCCAAATCCCTGGTTTGGTTGCCTGCAACCACTGCAGCATGGTGCCTTTCTATCTTTTCTATTATTAGTAGTATTCATATTTTAAAATGATTATATGTTTATTTAATTACATCATCCCACTTCCCCCTCCCCCCACCTCCTCAATTATCTTGGTCAGGATCATGGTGAGTCTGTGGCCCTGACCGTGTACCAGTCCAACATAGCGTAATGCAGAGGTACCGCTGGACCTTCCTATTGCAAGCCCAGCTAGGGGTTTCAACCTAGGTCCTTACAAACTTTAAGCAGCTGACTTTAATATCCAAACATCCAGATACCTATAATTAAATTCCCAATAAAATCAAGAATCAATTAAAAATAATTGTATGCAATACTTAAAATGCAGCTATAATATAATTTCTCGGTGTACCCCCAAAAGTATAAAGTATGTAACTAGTCTGACCTGATCTCTCTCCTACGGCAAACATTACACAATACTGCCCACAATGATTATACATTCAGCTGTCAAGCTGTAATGAAAAGGGATCTTCATCGTTTATCCTGTTTTCCTCGAACAGCCTTGATCTAGACAATCAGCATGTGGTCATGACCTGGTGAAGAAGCATTATCAGACACATGAGTCATGGAAGTGTGGTGGGTCATGTGCTTTGCGAGATTATGGTGCTCTTCAACAGATTATCAGGAAGCAGAATGAAGCAAGCTGCTTCATATTTATTACAGTTTCTCTAGCAGGTCTGTCATTAAAAAAGTGCTTCTTTCCTGTAAAATTACTGCTTTCTGTCTCTCTCTTAGATTGAAGTGTGTTTGTTTGAGGTGTGGAACATTCCCTGGGAGAATAAATCCACTCTGCTCAAACAGAAATGCCAGCCTGCAGGTCAGAGGACACAGACACACACACACAGACACACACAGACACACGCGCACACACACACACACACACACACACACACACACACACATACACACATTAAAGGGTATATATAACCTAGGATCATATAACCTAGTTAGTCTATAGCATTTCTAACAACAGAATATCTAACATTCTCTCAGTATGATTTCTGTGTCTATAGCTACTCTATTACAATTAATTACATTTAAAAGCTTTACCTCATCGTCCATCCAGTGAAATCGTGGAGTTATTATTTTTTACACTGTGTTGTAGGGGTGGGCGATATGGCCCTAAAATAATATCATGGTATTTTAGGGTGCTTTTACGATAACTATATTTTTGACTGTATATTTCAACAACATACCATTGCAATAAAAAAATATATATATTTTACTTTAAAGTACCTGATCTTGTGCCATTTTTTTCGCTCTTCTCATACTCCGCTACGTGCTCCTGCTTGAGGTGGTGAAACAGATTAGATTTGTTGTTACAGACATTTTGCATAGCTTACGTATCACTGTAGTTTTTTGTAAATCTGATACTTTGTACCAAAACCACCACCTCACTACCGAAGTGGCTCCCCTTTTTGAGACAAACTCAACCACCACACAGCCCACTTTCTGCCATATCTATTGCTCTGCCCGAGAGTCACATAATGGAAGTACGCCATAGTCTGTGTAAATCCATTACGTCATTAAAGACGCCGGAATATCACAATGTGGACATTTTATATAGACAAAAAAATTATACCAGTATTCTCGCCAACGATACGATATGTCACACCCCTACTGTGTTGTACATTTTACACAATTTCAGATGCGGCCTGTGACTTGGATTTGTTGTTCAGTCTCACATTCCTCGATAGTACACTGGTCACAAAAATGAGGAGATATTTAATTCTGGGAGATTTTATTTTCAAGTGTTCCCTAATTTTTGTAAACAGAAAATGTTATGTATTTATTTTTGGTGCAAATAGACTATTCAAGTGTAACAACACCATTTTCTGATTTCTGTTTGTGTGCATGTTTTATATGTATGTTATACTGTATGCTACAATATGTGATTACGTTTTATGTGATTTTTACTGGAAGGTGTCCTTGAGTGCCTTGAAAGGCTATAAATTAAACGTATTATTATTTATATTTGTTCATCAGGAGGTTGGTGTGCATTATTAAATTACTGTATAAGAATCAGATGCCTTTTGCTATAAGAATCATTAGGTAAAAAGCAGTTACAAACTTATTTGAAAAAAGTGTTGGTTTGGCATTTGTTGTCTGCTGAGTTTGTGTAATTGTTACATGGTGCCATAGATTATTTTGACCTTATTACCAAATCTAATTTTGCCCACAGCTAGTTGCTACACATGATTTACTTGAGTGTGTTTTATTTTTCAGTTCAAAATGAGACCCATAAAGTTGTGACTGTTCCTCTCCTTCACGATGAGCCAGATCAGGTAAAGTGTATATACAAAGTTTGAGACCACTACTGAAAATGCATACTGGAATCTTGAAAGGATTTATACTGCAACAGGATAATGACCCAATGTACACCTTAAGCTTTGCAACAGCTATTGGAAGACCAAAGAGTGCTGACTGTTGTGGACATTCATTCATCTTAAACCCCATTGAGCATTTTATGGGGGCACTTAAAGGAGGATAAATACAAAATGGGAAACGCATTTTAATAAAACATTTGAAATTTGTATTTTCATTTGAAAGATTCATAATTTCTCTCATTTTTATGTTGATTATATGATTTATGTTGAAAAAAAATGTATTATAGTTCATATATAGTTATAGCTAGAGTTTAATATAGAAATTGCACAGTAGAAGAAGTTTCAATAGTGGTCACAGAATTTTCCCTAACTGTATGTTAATTCTGAATAATAAATGTTTAAGCTGTTACTACATTTGTGACGCTATCCCTTAACATTGTTATTATCTGAATGTCTTCAGGAAACTTTAGCACTTCTGAAGCAGTTCAAGGAGTTTGTGGTAAAGTACAACCGTACCTACAGCTCTCAAGAAGGTGATCAACATTACCTGTAGATACTATCGATTTTTCACTGAGAATACATTTTGAGTAATTATCAAAGTTCTCCTACATTCTGAGGTATAACTATAAAATACTTTTCCAGTTGTGTGAAATAAACGATTTATTATTTGTGATTGTTTCCTGTTGAGTGTCTGGTCTACCTTACTATTAGTGATGCATCAATGAAATGTAAAATAAAATGAAGAAAAAACTGATAGTGTAAAAAGCAACTGACTTCTTTACTCATGCAGAGGCTGAGAAGCGTCTACGGATTTTCCAGCAGAATCTCAAAACAGCGCAGACCATACAGTCTCTGGACCAGGGCACAGCAGAGTATGGGGTTACCAAGTTCAGTGACCTCACAGGTGTGTGTTGATGTATAAATTGTCTTATTCTAATGATAACAAAGACAGTTAAATTGGGACTGCAGTAGCCTAGCGATTAAGGTATCAGGTCCAGAGTCCAGGGTTTAAATCCCACCTCTGCCAGGCTGCCCACGGTTGGGTCCTTAAGCAAGGCCCTTAACCCACCATTGCTTGAATTGTAAGACTGTATGAGTTGTAAGTCGCTCTGGATAAGGGTGTCTGCTAAATGTCATAATTTAAGTTCAGTAAAGTTCTTGTTGTGTATGTCTTTCTAACTCAATGCCTCTGTTATTTAGAGGATGAATTTAGAATGTTGTACCTGAACCCTATGCTGAGCCAGTGGAGCTTGGAGAAAAAGATGAAGCCAGCAACCCCGGCCAGCAGGGCAGCACCACACAGCTGGGACTGGAGGGAGCACGGAGCTGTCAGTACTGTGAAAGACCAGGTCTGAGTGTAAGAATTATATAACATATGTGAATCAGGGAAAGAAAATGATGAATAAGTCATGACCTGAGGCCTAATATGACCCGTAAGACCTATGCTGACAGAATTAAATTGACATGGATTTGAGGATCTGGTGTAATTCCACCTTTTACATGTGCTGTTTACTAATTTTATATTACTCTGGGAAGGTCATGTCAGTGTTTGTGTCCTTGTTCCCTGAGAAAATTACAGACCAAAAGAATGTTGTTTTTTTGTTGTACTGGTGGTTGTGTAATTTTAGTCCTGTCCAAATAGGATAAAGTAAGAAAACTTTTTGCATGTGTGGTATTTAATATGTTCTGTCACATAATGCATATCACAAAATACATATATACTAGGGGTGGGCGATATGACTAAAATAATTTTAGGGTACTTTTGCAATAACGATACATTTGTCGATTTCAGCAACATACAATTGCAACAAAATATATTTTATACTTTAATATACCTCACATTGCAGCATTTTTTTTTACCTTTCGCATGCTTCTGCTTGAGGTGAGGAAACAGATTAGATGTGTTTTTCCCCTTTTGTTGTTAAAGACCTTTTGCATAGCATACCTGTCACTGTAGTTGTATATCTGATATTTTGTACCAAAACCATCTCCACACTACCGAAGTCGCTCCCCTTTTTGGGATGCACTCCTCCACCACAGAACCACTTTCCACCATATCTGCTGCTCTTCGTATGAGTAACTAGTGGACGTATGCCATACTCTGTGTAAATTCATTACATCATTACATAAAGACATAAGTAAATTACATAAAGTCGTAATATCAAGATATGGATATTGTTTAAACAATGGTACGATATGGCACATCCCTAATATATAATGGATTCGTTATCTAGAACAGTGGTTTCAAATATAACTTTTGTCTGCCTGGTTTAGGGAATGTGTGGCTCTTGTTGGGCATTTTCTGTCACTGGGAACATTGAAGGCCAATGGTTCAAGAAGACTGGACAACTGTTGTCCCTGTCAGAGCAAGGTGAGGACAAATTATTGATGCTGATCATACTTGAATGGAAAAACGCTTTTTGTTTCATACATATGTACTTATTTGTGTGTTGCAGAGCTAGTGGACTGTGATAAGCTGGATCAGGCTTGTGGTGGAGGCCTTCCATCTAATGCATATGAAGCTATTGAAAACCTTGGTGAGAAATATTTTCTGCAGGTTGACCAGAAGCATTGTTACAATGTAACAGTGCATTAGTTATTAATTTACAGGTTTCAGGGTGTTGAAACCCACCAATGCAAGACCAATGTCTTTCATGTACAGTATACTGCTCACAAAGATCAGGGATATTTAATTATCATATATGTATCATATATACACCTCTTTTAATTAGTTATTTTAGCCACACTCTCTGCTGTTAATGAACTAGATTAACATTGGTAGTTGAATGGTTTGCGTCTCAGTGACTTTCAGTATGGGACTTTCCTAGAGTTTCATCTCCCAAACACATTAGTTCATCATCTTCCTGTCCATAAAATCAATAAACAAATGTTTTGCCAGGTTTGGTGGAGTGCTTGGCCACTTGCAGAGAACCCTGACATTAGCACCATCATACAACTCGAAGTTGAACTGGATTGCCAACAGTCATTCAAAACCTTTGGCTATTACCATCTAATTTGTTTGCAGGGGGTCTTGAGACAGAGACAGACTACAGCTACTCAGGACACAAGCAGATGTGTAAGTTCTCTACAGGGAAAGTGGCTGCCTACATCAACAGCTCGGTGGAACTGTCCAAAGATGAAAATGGTAAGGGTGTAATGCATAAAGTGAAAACATAACTCTATATACAGTGCCCTCCATAATTATGGGTAACCATGGTAACGATGAATAAAATGATGTTATAATAATTCCCCTTTCATAGAATAGAACCACTAACTGAAGTTAGTTTAATTCTGATAAAAAAAATAAATCATCATTAATTTTCATGTTGCCAAAAGCACGTGCCACAGTTATTGCCACCCTTGTATTTAATATTTTGTACAACCAAAGGGATTTTTAAGCTACTATGGTGATTGGTTGAGATGTGACCTAAGCGTTTAGTGATTGATCCAGCCATAGAAACAACAGATATTTGCATTTAAAATGGAACAAAGCACAGTCAAATGAACTGTCCATGAGGATCAGGATTAATTGAACCTATAAACGATAAAAACGATATAAAGATTTGTCTTACTTGACTTGCGCATCACACAGTTTGGTTTTTTGATGTGAAAGTGTCTATTTGTATACCCTGGTGTAAAAAGGTTGAACGTTCCTAGGAACTCAGATTTATTTAAAGCTAAGGTTGAATTCTTATTTTTACAGTTTAAGAAGCTAATTTACACACAAATAAAATCAAATTTATATAACCCTTTTCTCATGTGTTTGTAGATATTGTTGCATGGCTGGCTGAAAATGGACCTGTCTCTGCTGCACTTAATGCTTTTGCCATGCAGGTAACAAAATCTCTCTTAAATCCTCCTAGTGATTCTTATTTCTACATGATGTTTCAAGAGCATATTTTTAAACACCCTCTACTGTGTTTGTTTGATTATTCGACGTATTTAAAGCAATTATTATGCAGTATTTGCCCTATACTCAACAGATAACCTTTCTTTTCTTTTATCAGTTTCTGCTAGTTTATTGGCTGTTTCAGGATATTTAGCCGAATCCAAAACTGTGTTTTACAGTAGAGTTGTTTCAGTTTACTCTTTTGACCCCATCTGTCCATCACATAGTTTTACAGAAAGGGAATTTCGCACCCGCTGAAGATACTGTGCAACCCCTGGATGATTGATCATGCAGTGCTGCTTGTTGGATATGGCGAACGTAAGCAGTTTTCTCTTATCAGTTCAAGTGATTTCAAAACTCTAAAACTGACCCTTCATTTGTGTTTGAGTTGAAAAGGACATAGCTCATCCACAATGAATTGGCTCAAGTCAACTTCGTTTTTAATTTCCAGTGTGCATAACCATAAAATGTAATAATATTTTGGGTAGTGTGAAATATTTGTAAATGCATTTGGTCTGTAATCCATTACCATGCCATGAACCACGTATTATCGTGATCTGCAACAGAAGCACCCTTACTTTGCATCATTCAGTCCCGATTCCATGAGATGCAGGCGCCCCAGGAGACCCACGTATGAAATTTTGGAACCTGGAAACCAACAACTGAAGTTTTGGTGCCAGGAAAACTCACACAACTCTAACTGGATGTTTATGGGCCACATTGGTTAGTTTGCTTCCTCTAGCAGTGTAAGGTTTGAATTGGGTGCTGTGTGTAGTTTCCTGGCATCGTTTTGCAGCCACAGACAGGCCTCCCCTCTCATAGACACCAAGTTGTTTCTGCATGTGGTGGCTGACCAGGCTGAAAGGGCAGCCAGGAGTCAAACACAGGTTCCTAAAGCGGAGGGATGATATGCAAGTGTATGAAAAATGAACCCAGCTTCAATAAATAAGGATCTATGTGTCTTGGCTTTTGTGTGCAGGTAACAACATTCCTTTCTGGGCCATCAAGAACAGCTGGGGAGAGGATTACGGTGAACAGGTGAGACACAGAGCAATACCTAATCTCTCTGTATTTGAACACAGTTAGCTCTACTGCTGAGCTGATTGAAAAAGTTGAATGGTACTGTATATAGTAAATGTCATTATACTGATCGTTGTCAGGTTACTAACGTCCTGTTAAGCCTTAAGTACAGTGTTATTTGTAAAATGGAAACACCCCTGTTAAAATGACTTTGGCAACTTGATAATCAATATTTAACCGTAATGTCTGCATTAGAGACCCAGTTGCATCCAATTATCACATGAAAGGATCACGATGTCCTAATAAAGTTCTGAGATTATTGTTTAAAACTTCTTGGCTTGTAGATGTGGGATTAAAATGATGCTCAGTTGGTAGTAGAAGCCTAAAACATGTCAAGAAAATATCTCCCACATCATTACACCATCGCCAGCAACCTGAAATGTTGATCCATGCATTCATGTTGTTTATGCCAAATTCTGACCCTCCAATCCGAAATCGAGACTCCTCACTTCAACTTTTTGTTCTTAGCAGACCCAGTGTGGTCTTTTGCTGCTGTAGCTTCTGCTTCAAGGGTTGAGGAGTTGTGCATTCAGATGCTCTTCTGCATAGCTTCTAATGAGTGGTTATTTTATTTACTGATGCTTTTTTTTTTTTTTTAATCAAACTTGAACCAGTCCGGTCATTGTCTTCTGACCTTTCATTTGGGAAACTGCTGCTCACTGAGTATTTTCTCTTTTTCGGGACCATTGATCGGAATTCCTAAGTATGGCTTTGCATGAGAAGTTCCAGTAGAAGGGAAAAAATCCCAGTAGACTAGCAATTAGACCAGCAATACTGAGACAAGCCGATCTAACACCAATGCAATGTTCAAAGTTGCACCAAATTTCTTCCAAATTCTGATGTTTGTGATATTTCAGGAGTACTGTGGCCAGTGAGTGTATATTGGAAGGTTTATCTATTGTCTATAATATGAAGGCACATCTGTAACAAACGTCAGGAACAGGTACTTTGATCTGTGTCACATGATGTCAGGGACAGATCCAGCCCCTACCCCAAGGATCACAGACTTGAGCTTCTAGATAGATGGAAACAGACCATCAGCTAACATCCATAACCCAGATGGAATTGTACCATGGTACCTGGATCCCAGCGTTGTTAAAACTAAAAGAAAAAGCGATATAGATAATGCCTGTTATTATTGTTCCTGTGTCAGTTTAAGTTCACTGGGGCATTACAAATAAAAACATAGTAAGCAATACATATGTAATCACATTTTTGATTTCACCTTTTTCAGATCATACCTCATAAGTATATTAATATATTTTTTCCTGGTGTCCCTTCAGGGTTACTACTACCTGTACAGAGGAGCAAAGCTGTGTGGAATTAACAGCATGTGTTCATCTGCAGTTGTGAACTAGAAGTTTGGTGCCATGATGTCTGACCACACACATATTCATCTGGTTTCCTAGGAACATATACTGCATATGTAATTAGTTGCTACATTGTTGTTCTTGTGCAGTGTTCTTCTCTATGACACGTTAGATGTCCATAGGAGCCCCCTTAACTCTCCCCTTTAACTCTCTCCCATCCCCACCTACCAAATTACACCATACAGACACTGGTCTGATGTACAATGTAATAATAGGAATTCCACACCAGTCCAAGCAGCCTAAAATGAACAAAAACAACAAAACAAACAGACATTTGATTTTATGTTATATACAGTTCTGAATCTATAGCAGACTGGTTATAGTATTATTATTAGTAGTAGTAGTAGTATTATTAGTATTAATGATTTTCCATATTTCTAAATACATTTAACCTAAAGCATCATCAGATTTTCACACAAGCCCTAGGAAAGAGCTCCCAGTTAAAAATGATGACAAAAATACAAAACATCATATAATTATTGAGTAAAATGATCTCAGAATATGTGACTTCTAGGATTAACAGTCTTAGTCAGGTGCTTTCAGTCAATGGAATGTCAAGTGTGAGTTGGTGCCATGCTGGATTTGTATATAAAGAAGAGGGATTTATCAAAGTCTGATCCTCCCTATCTGTTTGCGGTAGTGTATCATGTTTTGAGCCAGGAAGGCATGTCATCGGTGATTTAAATAACACCAGTAAGTGTCACTGAATCTCAAGACAATAAACCTAAGCACACAAGTAGTTCTATCTAAGAATGTTTAAAGAAGACTAAAGTTAGTGCTTTAGAATGGCCAAGTCAAAGCCCCAACCATAATTTAAAAACAAGTCCAAAGGAGTTGAAGGACTTGATGAAAATTTGATGATGTTTGATGTCATATATGCGAAATGCTAGAAAATTCTAAAGGGTTTACACATTTGAATTAACTCCTTTGTGTAAGTTTGATGTTTTATTGTCAGAGTAGTATCAGCAGATACCAAGCAGCATAGAGAAATTAATGTCAGTATCTTTTAACATCTACTTCTGTTACAAATATAAAGAAATACCATGCTTATCTACACTGCCAAAACTGCTGTAAATTTACTGTTGTTTTAACAGAACTATTTTGTTTTGTTTAGAATGGAAAATTATTGTTAAACGATATAAATTAGAAGTGTTCTAATTTCCTAGTGGATCACTACCCTAAAGGTATGTGTACAATTGACTGGGCAACACGATTTACATTTTTATTGAATCTATTTATGGGGAGCGTGTTAAAATGTGAGGAACATGTGCGGTTGTTAATTAACAGTACTTCCCTTTCCGCCTGAGAATTGACTGGAAATTTACAGCAGTTGTTTTACAGTGTACAGCGAGCTCTGAACTAAATGGTTCAGATAGACTAGATTATTTAGTAGGTTGGAGTTGCATTGTTTTAGTTATTCCTTTATGGTTTTACCACTAATATTACACTAATATATTAACTGTGGTTTAGAGAAAAGTGTTGTAATTTATAATAGCTTAATAACTTATTGCTTGTCTTTATTTAACTGTAGTCATATTGGAAGGAACAGAATTCTGTTTTTGTGTCATAACAGAACACACTGGACTGCATAGTGCTACTGATGATGGGGCATGCAGAATGATGCTACAAATGAATAGATTTTTGTTTCAGTGTTAGTAAATGCCGCTAATGATCAATTCACTTTAAGCACATGCCGCATCTTCTGAACATTCATGCTTCCAGATGACAAACATTGCTGTGAACTAATGTCAACCTGAATTACTATCTAATAAAATGCATAATGTTCTCAGTCTAGTCCATGTGGTAATTTCTTTAATTGGTGATCAAAGCTACTGTTTATTTTCAGCTGTAGGTATGGGTATGAATAGCTAGAGAATTTCCATGGTAAGTAATGTATCATGAAATACTGCTCAGTAAAGTCTTGAATTTTTAATGTGTGTTTCGATTTGCAATTTTCTGTCTGCGCTGTTATAGGTACTCAAACAAACCTCCATGTACCCTGCCCCTTTCTAAACAATTTAGAAAACTAAAACTACATTGTCATGGGTGGCCTTTGACTTCTGCTAAGGCCTTCTGGAGACAGAGGGGATGCCAGAATAGGGCGTCCCCCAATGCTGCGGCAGCAACCCTGCCAAAACCTTTAATTAACTCCAGGATGTTCTTCAAAAACCACTCATCTCCTGTTCCTGATGCCTGGGTAAACTGGGAGAAAACGTAAAATGATATAAAATAACTGAACAACAATAATAGTATTCAAAAAGTGTCAATGAGACATTATTGGCTGTGCCAGAAAGGCAAATCAGATCATACCTTATCGACACAACCCAGCCCCATGATGGACTGGCACCCTTTCAGGGCACATGCCCTATGAATTGTGGAAATGGTATCCAGAGCCCTTGTGGCTCTGACCTGGTTAAGATGCAAATTTGACAAAATCTTAAAATGAGGCACAAAAAAATCTTAAGGCAGGGTTAGGGTTCATGCTGTAAAACAAATACATCTTTTTTCCTCCCGTTAAGGGTGTCACGGGGGATTTAATTTTCATCCTTGTTTCTGGTTATGTATGGAATTTAAATCGGTTCTAATGTGTTTCCTAATTGTACTGTAATTTATAATTTGTATGTAAATACTCACTCACTCACTTTCCAAACTCAATTAATATAACTCTGGGAGTTATCTGGGAGCACAGGCACATGGTGGGACCTAAAGCTAGATATGTCAGCAAGCATGTCCAGCTAGGTCTGGAACTGTGAGGCGACCATGTTAATCACAGTACAACCATGCTGGCGGATGTAAATAATAAAACTACAAGTAAATTTGTAAATGTATCTAATAAGCTGAATTATTAGTTATCCTAATGGGTAACTATGGTTTCTGCTTTCTATTCGGTAGCTATGCATATCTGAGAGAATGTTGCAGTCAGGGGGTATCATCAGGCCCACTTCATTGGGCACATGTTCCAGTAAATTATTGCTGTGCTCCATTAAAGTCGCAGCGATAAAAATGTATCTTTCCAACCTAACACTTTCAGTCACAACCAGTTTCTTTTTTACGCTGTTCCATTATGACTGATTGGCAAGCAGACGGTAACAGTTATGTTCCTCTAAATTTTCGTGTGCCCAGAACAAAAACTGTCGAGGGTACAATACGCAGCGACCTCGTTAAAACATTAAGACTACAATACCCACAATGCCAGTGCACAGGAACGTAACAACAGGAAGTGGCTGTGGTCCACATGCCTTCGACGCGTTCTGTAGCTTTGGTTTGCTACGTGTAGGGTAGTTTCGATGTTCGAAGCAAAATATAAAATACATTTATCATATTTACCAGGTAGGTAGCTTTAATAATGCTGTTACAATAATGAAGCTAAATATTCGGATATTTACGTTATTGAGTTAGTACTAGTTAGCAGCCTAACTAAGTAGCCCTTTTAAATTTTTTGCCAGTGTTATGTATAGAATATTTATACTGTGCTATACAGATTAGACTTAAGTGTTGTGTATAGAATATTTATACTGTGCTATACAGATTAGACTGCAGTGTTATGTATAGAATATTTATACTGTGCTATACAGATTAGACTGCAGTGTTATGTATATAATATTAATACAACAGATTGGACTGGAATGAAGGAATGAAAGGAAAAATAATTATTTTTTTTAGTGAGTTGCAGTAGTAAACATTGTTGGATTAAACTTTAATCATGTCTGATTTACCTATTTTATTGCCATGTAAAATTAATTCCTGATCCAGAACAGCAGTTCATAGTGTGGGTTATAATCTATAAATATACTTATTGTAAATACAAAAAGGTTATTATTGTTTTTTAACTATGTTATTGACCATAGTATTGTGATAATAATCAGTTATCATATCTGTTATCGGTTATATATTATATCAATGCAAAAATAGAACGTTAGGCTCTGGCATTGTTCCTCCTTTCACAAAGGAGCAGTGACTGTTCCTGCTGAAGGTTTAAAGATCTTCATACTTTTAAGACTGTCCTGGGAGCTACAGTAAACCTTTAGGCAATGGCACTTATTGATGTGCCATCTTGCAGGAGTTGGCACTGTAGGGTCCACCTACTGCACCACGGTACTAGTAGTGACTCTGGCCCTAGCTAACTGCAAAACTAGTGAAATATCAGTCAGAAAAGATAAGGAATGACAAAACGTCAATGGCCTTCACCTATTAAACCACTTTTGTTTTGGGGGTCATCACATTATTGCTTCAGAGTTTGCTGTTTAATTGTCAAAATTCAATCAATCAATATCAATATTGCCAAAGTTGAATTGATCAAAAAATGTTCCTGTAATTTACCCTATTTTGTGCTATTTTAAACAGCAGATATGGTTAAACTGCAGTGCTGTATGTATTACCTCTACAGTATATCAGATTAAATTGTGTCTTGTATTGTGTTGTGTGTGTATGAAATAGCAACTAAATTGCCCAGATAAAGGACAGATCAGCAATTTTCAGCGATGTCGAAGGCAACTAAGCGGAAGCATGTGGTAAAAGAAGTCCTTGGAGAATATGTTACACCTAGTGAGAAGCAGCATATCATGCGGGTAAGTTACATATGCCTCTGCATTCTGTTGTAAGCACTTTTGTAAGTCACTGCGATAGACACATAATCAATAGAACAAAGAACATTTTTTGATATAATATTCTACAGTTTCCTTTTAACACTTTAAATACAAAAAATATGATCATGCCAAGTTGGGTTGTATGAACAAACCCAAAAGTACGCTCACAAACAGCATCATCACATCCCTTGATAATGAAAGGTGCTATTAGTAGCACGCAGTCATCCAATCACTTAACAGGTTTCAATTTCAGTTACGCCATCAATGTGAAGACAACAACAAAATGGCGTGTTTGGCAAAACGGTAAAATAAATTGCTGTATTGACATATTTGAAGGAATTTTCATCAGCATGGTCGAAGAGTCCAGCTTCAGAATTCTTCTCAGCGTAGTTAGCAGCTGCTATGTTCTCCCATGTTGCAAACACTTTTTTCAAGACTGTGCTTACTTAACTTTATTCGGAATGCACGGAGTTCGTATAAAGAGTGTCGTTATCAGACTCACCTACTTCACCTCTACCGCCAACGTCTGGTCGAGTCACACATACATCCCACACATGCATCCTCCATGCCATTTTGAGGTAGTGAATGTCTCTGATTCTTCCAGATTTTGGGAAGCAATGGAAATAACCTCCATGAGGCAGTGACTGACTGTGGTGAGAAATTTCTGCTCAGCATGCCTACGAAGTTTCGCAAGAACATCTGGATCAAAAGAGGTTGGCTTAAAGCTGGTTGAGCACCTATCATTCTGGCAGTCTTATTATTACTTACAATCTTAAATAACCATGGTAATATTTTTCTCTTCTTGATTTTGTTTGGTAGGTGATTTTGTTATCGTTGATCCTATCGAGGAAGGAGACAAGGTTAAAGGAGAGATTTGCTTCATTCTGTATAGAGACCATATTCAGTATTTGAGGAAACATGGGATCTGGTGAGTACTTGTACTTGTCAGGATTACTCACCTGGGTATCAAAAAAGCAAATTCATGTGTTCATAAAGCATTTGTAATGGCTTGATGACATAACAGGATTGTTTGTTTATTTGCTTCTTTAACTTCGCTATCAGCATCAGTGGCCATCTTAGCGACACACGCAATGTTATATCCATACAAAAGTTCATCTTATCTATGTGTGTGTGTGTGTGTGTGTGTGTGTGTGTATATATATATATATATATATATATATATATATATATATATATAT
>JAUZST010066978.1:0-22331 GCA_034779995.1 Parotocinclus haroldoi | reverse complement strand
GATACAGACGCAGAGAGAGAGAGAGAGAGAGAGAGAGAGAGAGAGAGAGAGGGGGAGGGAGATACAGACAAAGAGAGAGAGAGAGAGATACAGATACAGACGCAGAGAGAGATACAGACAGAGAGAGAGATACAGAAAGAGAGAGAGAGAGAGAGAGAGAGAGAGAGAGAGAGAGAGAGAGAGAGAGAGGGAGATACAGATACAGACGCAGAGAGAGATGAGGAGGAACTTAGGTCTAGGAGCTGTTGAGCCAGTGTGCCAGTGTCCTCACGTCCTCAATCTCCTCCTGTCAAAGGAACGCAGAGGCAGAGAGCTATCTCGCGTCTCAGGCATGCAACATGGCACACATCTGTCATATATCTAAGATAAATGGTTAGATAGCGATGTGTGAATATCTTTATGCATCACATGTACAGTATGTGAGAGTGTGTCTCTCTGTGGATACATTCAATGCCCACAGGGATTGTAGTAAAGAAATGTGCCTGTGTCTCAGGGTATGTGAGTGCAGATGGGGAATCCCTGAAATATAAACTGAAATAAAAAACAATGCTCAAATGTTCCAAAGTCAAACTTGCAATTACTTTCATTTCATGCAATGTGTAGTAATACAATTCAGGATTAATTTAATCATGTTAGTATCTCAGACAAATTGTAGCGTTTGTCTGCTGGAGGGATAAAAAAAAAAAACAAACCAAAAAAACTATTGATTAGTTTTGAGCAGTGAACATGTTGTACCAACCACTAGGGGCATCTCTTCTTATTCAGCCTTCACAGGAACTGTTAACGTTTCAGCTATGTGCTGCTTAACAACCAACTATCACTGTCTATGCATTTAAACAAAAGATATATTAATAATAATCATAATAATATATTCAAAAGGGAAATCTAAATCTGTTTTTTAACGCAGGTCACCAGAACAGCCAAGTCAAGTGGATTCACGAGCGATTGTGTCTGTGTCTGTGTGTCTGTGTGTCTGTGTGTCTGTGTGTCTGTGTGTCTGTGAGAGTGGGTGGGTGGGTGTTGTGTTTGCGTTGTGTGTGTCTAAGTAATGTGCTTGTGTATGACTTTAAACTTCTTATTTGCTGTAAATGGGATTTATATGTGCCTGCCTGTCCTATTGTAAGTAGTCCTCTTTTATTTGCCCCCACTACCTATACATTCTCTAGCCTTTAACTATATAAACTTGGATGTACATTCACTTTTTGAGTCTCTGTTTGATTTGTCTATTGATATTTTTGGCTTCTGTTAAATAAACAAAAAAATCTATCATACCATCTACTTAAGTGTTACAACTTTGAAGTCATAATAGTACATTACTTTGTTGTCTATAACTTTTGTGAATTTCCATAAATTAAACATGTGGAGGCCTTAGGGAAGCTGTGTGGATGGTAGCAGTCCACTTCAGCAGAATCTCTTATGCATTTCCATATAGTTTGCATGCAGTTTTCTTGTGAATATCCTTTTTATATTTACATTACAGTAGCATTAAAGACTGCGTTAAATATCGTAATGGTTGGTCAACATCCATTTTGCTTAACATCTCATTTCACGTAATACATTAAACGGCATTTGCCTGTAATGTGTTGGGAAATGCACCTGTAATGTTGGTCATAAGTAGTGTAACATTGACATTACATTCCTGGTTCTACTGTGCCCAATGTAAAACAATAACCAGCTGTTCCTAGTGGTGAAAGTTGGTATAACATGCCATTTGTTTCAGAAAATGGTTTAAGTCGTATGGATGTCGCTGTTAATTCTTTTTCATGAAGCAGGAAATTACATCACCCATAATCCACATCTGTGGATGTATATATATGGTATCGGATGGCACAACTCTGCTACTCTACGGTTCTCTGTGTCCCCACATCAGGCTTGCAACCCCTTTGGAGATACATTAGCATTCATAGAGGCAGCAGGCCATGTCATTCTCCTCACTGCCCCCCAGTGAGTTATGCTCCCCGAGAAAGGGGGGATTCCTTCAGCTCTTTCAACACAGGTCAGCTGCTCCAGTTATGCCTTGTACAGGTCAGCGGCCACTTTAGTGTTGGTGCAATAGATCACAATTATTACTGTAGTCCATCGATCCAGATGCAGATGAGACTGACCCCTGAATGCTGAACATCTCAGGTCCAGAGTCACATGAATCGATACGTGGTTTACCAGAATAAAGCCAAAACAATGATGTAGATTTGTTTTTTAAGCACAGAAGCTTATCCATTTATAGCAGTGATTTAGAGCCTCAGAATTCCTATAATCCAACAAGCTTAACTTTAACTCCAGGATATGACATAGCAACACAACACATTTTATGCACAAGCATCAGTTTAAAGGTTTATTACATTGAAAGTTCCGAAAAACTTATATGTGTATGTAAAGTGCTCTGCAAGTCTAAGAGCGCCATTCAATTTGTTGTTTTAGCAAATGTACAATAAACATACATAAACTGTACTGGTTACTCCTTTCAAAATTTACAATTCAAAACAATATTGAATCAAAATGGACAGTGGGGGCTTAGCAGTTTGGACCAGAAGGTTAAAGGTTCAAGTCCCACCTCTGCCATGCTATCACTGTTGAGCTCCTGAGCAAGGCCCTTAACCCACAGTTGCTTGGAACTGTGTCAGTTGTAAGTTGCTCTGGGTAAGACAGTTCTCTGGATTTCATATTTTTTTATATGAAGAAATCTCTTCATATAAAGAGCTTCACAAAACGATGCCCCAACTATTCTACTTCCTGTACTAACTACTCTATTGCAAACTGTTGCACCTGTATACCCCTACTCCAATGTTACGATCACCCAGAGCTATCTTATTTTTATGTCCCTTGATTATAACTTTCCTCTGTAGGTGGCAAATCATTGTGTGTTTAATCTCCGGAATTCATTTCCACTTGACTTTGTAACAATTAATTAATCCTCCTCTCTCTGCGCTGCCATTCCCTTATTTGAAAAGAAAATATTTTGTTTCACCTTTTCCCCACCTCATCCCACACCACTTTTTTATATTTACCCTGTTTTCTGCGGGCCACCTGCTATATTGCTTTTTGGTCCTGTTAGTGTGAAAGCTTTATTCATATTATATAATTATTTTTGCTGTGTCACTTGTGTGTAAAATGGCCTTTGTAAAGTGGCCTTGAGTTTAATAAAAGTGCTATATTGATAAAAACAAGCTTTATTATTGCAGTTTTTAGTTGGCAAAATGGACACGTACCCATGACCCATATTATCCTAGAAAAACTAGTGTGGTGGTAGGACTGAGCAGTAGGAGTAAGGGAGGGCATTTTTTGCATACCCTGTAGCTGGGTGAATTCTTAGAGGATACAAGCTTTCACGGACATTCTTACTATTTCGTTTAAAAATGGGATGTGGTTCGGTCTTGCTGGAGCTTTAGAAACATGCACACGGGATATCAAAGTCAGTAAATGGTAATGACAATGATGTATCTTAAAAAGTCTGTAAAATGTAATTTAGTTGCAGTTTAAGAGAATGTTCCAACCCAACTGTAAATTTGCCATAATTTATAGGTTGCCATAAAGGCTTGCTCATCTAAATAACCAACCTGGAGAGAGGTACAGACAGACTTAATCTGCAACCACTATCCTTATCTTTTAAAACTCCATGTCTGGATTAATACAGTATATTTAGCTCTGGATGCATTTAAAAACACATCGAAGTTAAAATGGTGGTTAAAAGGAAGGTGGAATCTGCGACACGCACTCTAACTCACCTTAGCCCAAATTGACCCTGCCTCCAATAAAACACTAATGGAAAAGCTTAATGATGTGGCAATAAAACTCAGCGGCTAACTATAATATTACTCTTCTTTTAAGATGATGAGCTGGCACTCTGCCTCTGAGTGATAGGGGCTTGGTCAGAGAGGCCCCGTGTCTCGTCATGCTGCTAATAGGCTGGACATGGCTGCTGCAGTGAAAAGGTGAGGAGATGCTATTTTTCATGATCAGGCAGAAATAATTATGTTCCACTTGTATGGTGTCTCCATTCACACTCCTAAACATCACAGGCTCTTGACTTTCCTTTTGTAAATGTAACACATTAGCTACATATACTTTAGATGCTGAAGTGGAGTGAGTGTGTGATTCCTACTTCTAACCAGGGGGTTGAGCCGATCTGAGTGGTGAGAGTGATGAGAGGTACTTCATCAGAAAAAAAATAAAGACAGAAAGGAAATCCAAGAAAATGCACAGTTTTGTGGAACAAACTTATGTACTTGTGTACATGTTTTCGAGGAAAGTATTACAGAAAAGGAGTTGACAAATCTTCAACTTTACCATGAATCAAACCGGATTAAAAGACCCTTCAACAGCAATGATTTATGAATATATTACTGAGATGATTTGTATTCGCTAGATCATGTTTATTGTGAAATTTCCCTGTGGAAACTGTGAGCCGCTGGTGACAGTAGCCAAACTGAGCCGTGAAATAAAAGCATCCAAATGGAAAGTCAACCATCCTCTCTTTAAAAAAAATTACAGAATAAACCAAAATAAAAAAAGCAAAACAAAGTTATTTCTCTCAAGTCAACATCTTAGTGACAAAAGTCACCCATCCAGAACTGAAATTTTACAAATAGCTCAGAGTGCTCTACGACAATTTGACGGGAGATCATAATAAATGTAATATTTTCTGTAATAGATTGGACACAAGTAGGTGATTTATGGACAGGTTGCTTCCTGTGGTTTCAGTGTGGTGTGATGTGATGTTGGAGGACTGTAGTGGTAACTTTCACTAATTAAAAGATACCTAGGATAATGGGCTACTTTCACAAAAAATAAGGTACATGTGAAGTAAAATAGATATAATATCGTTGTGTATATAAAAACATGTTTTACGTTTCTAGTTATTCATTTGCTAGACATTTTTTTCGGACACAGGGTAAAATGTTTTTGTATGTGGTTCTTTCAGACGATATAAATTACTTGCATGGCCTTCATAACTTGACACACATTAACAGCATTTAACAGATGCCCTTATCCAAAGGAACTTACACATGACAGCTTACAATTCAAGCATAATAGCATTCTTACCGTACTCAAACTTACTCAAGCTTTACCTTGAACCCTCAACCTATACTGCTCAATGGACCAGTACTTTAACTGATGTGCCTCCACTGCCCATAATGTATGCAACCTTAGTCACTAAAAAATCCTGAAAATCATTATAAATCACAATGACAATGATAGCTTGATACTTTCTGGGACTTGGTCTCTAATGATAATCACATGATATTCTGGCACTGTATGTCTTGTCATTGTATATCTTTAATGCATGTTTTTAACTGTTTTTATCAATTGAATGACATGCACGCTAAGATATTATCCTAGTCGATACACATTACACAACACTACTCTATGACTATTATTATACTGCATTACTCATACTAATAATTTGTATTATATAACTTGTGTGTGTGTGTTGATAATAAAATTGTCATAGAAGGGTTAGTTAATCGTATTTTCTATTTTAGCGAATGAACGTCTTCTTTGTTTTTCTATTTATATCTAAAGTACTAGAACTATTGACCTTTAGGTAAAGTTTTAGGCAACATGTGTAACCTAGAAAAGTGCTTCTAAGGTTGGAACATTTGTAGAGTGCTTGGTGTAAAGCAAAAGATAACCATGAGGCAAATCAAAATCCTTTTTCATGTACTGTATCTTTCCCTATTCAAGGCTGGGTTTTTACTAGGAATTTTTATTCTCATTGAGTCTGGCCGCTCCTTTATGCCTTTGAATATTGAGAGTAGTTAAGAGTCTATTGTGATGTCATTTGGTTTGATTGTAGTACTCTCAGATGATGGTACTCATCTTACTTCATGAGGGCAAGAGCCCCTTATAAGCCTGCAGCAATTTACTGATAATAAGAATTCTTTCACTTGCGAGCAATCGAGTTCACTCCCAGTTAAACTTGAGCATCTTTATTTTGGGGGGGCTAAGAGGCTTTTGCCCTCATTGTTCTACTGTACATCACTGGCACCGTTTTGAACTGTGAGTAATTTGTGCAGGTCAGAGCCATGGCAAATGCTTGACATTAGTGAGGAATGGTGATCTGATAAGAGGAGATAGAGGGTTGAGGAGCAGGTCAATAGCATTGTGGAGCTGGAAGCATGGCTGATCTAAGTTATTAATCTGTTTCTACCTAACCATCATGCGTTGAATGGCTCGGGCTGGAGATGGTGAATAAGTTCCACTTCGAATTTTAAGGGCCTCTCTAGAAGCTGTGCGCAAGTGAAAGAGAACGCTAACGTCGGGAGCCATGCACAAGTTTTAATCACATTACGGTTTAATTTATGATATTTTTCTCCCAGAACAGTCTGCAGTCTATAATGCGAAGGCACACTAATAAGAGGAGAAAGGCAGCTTTATACGATACTTAAAAGATACGTTGGCTTCTTTGCTTTTTATCTGTCTGGAAAAAACCTGTGGGGCCCAGAGACACCATAAAAACAAAATTAATGCTACTAACTGTTCATAAACAGATGGATATGGAGCTGCTCGCTTACCGTGCAGGAGTGTTCCTCTTCGCTAACAAGTAGGATAAGCATTAATGTTCTCATTCAGTATAGAGGATATTTTCGCACTTTGTGTTTATTTGTGTTTTCCAGGAGGTGCAGTGAGTGATACATGCCATGAGAATAAAGAGCACATATTCCATAGAGCAAACCATATGTTCTTGAAAAAGTGAACAGAAAGCTGGAAACCAGACGTTCCATTTTAGCAACAGGTGGCACATGTAGGAAAAAAATCACTTTGAAACACATATAATAAAGTAAATGATTAAATCAGTTATTTTTAACACAAAAACACATATGTAAAGCTGTAGAGGGTCTAATAAAAATGTTAAATACCTACTTTAGTGAACAGTGTAGAATACAAGATTACACTTTAACCTCCAAAGACTCGAGCTGATATGCGTTAAAGAAAAAAGAAACTAAAGAAACGAAACTCAAAATCTAGAAAATGGCTATGCATTTAAAAATATGGTGCGTATTCTACAAAACTCAGCCTTTATTCTTTAAAAGAAGAGCTCACATTCAATAAACTACAATAACACTACAAGTACACATTCTCAAGTTCACAGAGCCCAGTGCTCATAATTTTGCAAAGCATAATGGATATTTTAGACCATTATAAGGGAAGCCCATGTTCTACAAAAAAAACCCAAAAGCCCTCATATCCTTGCAAATATTCAGACATATTTTAAAAGCAGAGTCTGTATTTCTAGAAACCCAGAAAAAGCACAAACTCCAGAAAGTATTGCAAATACCCAGGGAATTATAATTATTTGGAAAATGCTACACATTTGAAAAAAACTAAACAACAATACTAACACTACATAATGGAACCTGTGCTCTTTTAAAAAGTCACATTTTTAGTATGATTAACATATTAGAGACAAAAGAACACAATCAGAGCACACAATGTGGAAAACATTTTTTAGAAAGCACATTACATGTTCTGAAGAAACATAGAAATGAACTGCAGATATGAGAACAGGATCTATTCTGCAAGGAAACACATGCTCAGGAAAACAGAGCACATTCTCTTTAATGGGATGGAAGGGTGAATACAACCTCATAATGCTAAATAGGCGCATGTTGAACTTTTACCTTTGCTGCTGGAGGAAGTAAGTGCGTGTTGCCTCTCAATCTTTCCGTCGCTTGCTGAGTTGCATTTAAAGAATCAATTAAAGAGGAAAACGAGAACACTGCCTCTGACCTTTCAGATGGCAAAATTAAAAGAGCAATTCTTGCTCATGGGAACAGGAGCAGAATGTTCCGTCTCACCCTGAGTGGCAGCGCACACATTTTAATTATACTTACAGAGCCTCCTCTGGAGCAGACGTTGATTTGGTGCAGCGACTAAATGAACTTCACTTGTTTACGTTGGATTGATGTACTGCAGTAGTCTATGAATTGTAATTATAACTATTCATTTTCCTCTTAGAGAAACATGATCGATGGGGCAGTCATGGGTTATTTGCTGTATATATTGTAAGGAAGTAAAATCTAAGGTGGCAAATTCTAAATCAAACAGAATGACACGTGGATTGGGACTGGCTTTGGGTTTATGAGTGCAATACACCTAATATGTTGACTGCAGGGCTGTTGTTGCTATTGCTCAAGGACCTCGGTGGGTTTGTGTCACACTGTCATCAAAAACAAAGTTTTGGAGGCTTTGTTTTATGAACAAGCCTGTAAGCTTTTTTTTTTAACTTTACATGAATACAATCCATTTTTGTAAAGATATTTAACATTTGAACATTTGATTTTTTTTAGCATGACCAATGTATGTAAACTAAGGGGAATAAGGAGATAGTTTTAAAGCCCCAAAGCAGAAAAAAGTTGGTATGGAAAATGCAAATTTAAAAAAAAATGCAGTGTTCCTTACATTTACTTTTACTTTTATTTAATTACAACCAGTTTAATCCTGAGATATTTCATGCTTTCATGAAATGAAACTTCATTTAATTTGGTAATAAACAAGAACAAGAGGAATTTAGAGCTAGTTATAAACACAATAAAATAAATAACGATGTGATTGCAAACAGATGATTGTAATCATGATTTGGTACAAAAGCAGCATCTTTGGTGAGCAAAGAAGGCCAGAGGATCTTCAGTTTGTCAATAAATGTGTGAGAAAATGATATAAATCCTTAAAACATTTTCAAAGAAATATTCCATATTTCCATAATTTCCATATTTCAGTCCTGATTTTTCTCTTATTTGACTTGCTTTGTGTTGTCTTGTTGACATATACATACACATCACTGTATAAGATGTACTGTTGCTCTAAAATCTCAATGTACTTTTCTGCATTAATGCTGCCATCACAGAATTAAAAATGACCTTTGTCAAGGGGAATGTTTTCCATAAAGGAATGCTGCTTGGACAGCATCTTGCTTTCCGACACTACCATCAGCAAGTCCAACTCAACACCCACAACATCACAGGCCTTGCGGATCAGTCTGCCTCCCTCAGCATGCTGCCTCAACATGCAGTAGCATGTTGTGTATTTATTTGAATTATAAGCGGTTACACAGGCATTCGAATACACTGCTCATAAAATTAGGGGATATTTCATTATGCAATATTTCATTTTGAAATAGACCCTCATTTTTGTCAGTAGTATACTATGTGCTATTTTTTATTTATTTAGCTTATTCCCACGTTAAAAAGGATATATTGCAGTTGTATTGCTATTGGCCAGTGGCTTCATCCTTTCATAAAATAAGTTTAAGTGGCATCATCACCAAGATATTTTATGCATTACAGGCTTTTTCACCAGCAGTGAGATATGTACTATTGAGACCAGCAGTATTATCTACTCTCCTCGAATACTGCTGTGATTAGCAGATAGGCTCGATAGCGTAAGACAGATACATTCCATCTGTACAAGTACCTCATTTCACCACCAGCATCTTTCAAAGGCTTTTTCACAAAGAGCTGATTTCATGTGGCTGTTCCTATGTGCTGCCTCTTCACTTGAATGATGCTCTTCTCTCAGCTCAGAAGAAATCCTGTTTTGGATCACTTCTTTAGTCGGGCAAGAAATCAGCGCAAAGCTGGTTTATAGCGCTGGGAAGTGATGCGTGATTAGAAGAGTGAGGAATCATTACAAAGTTTTGGAAGCTTATATATACAATTGGGCAAACATTTAAAGCACAGTTATTCATTTTCCACTGTAAAAGGTTGGTTAAATGTAAATGAAAGCAAATTCAGTAAAAACACATACGGGTATGATCTTGTTTCCCAAGATCTGTCTTAATAACTGTTATATGTGTGTACATATACTATGGACTGCTATTGACTGCCCACTTTTAATCATCCCTATCTCTTCCATATATTTAATAAAAGATAAAGAAAATGCTTATATAGGGGAAAGTGATTATACACAACAAAAACTCATTATAAGGAATGGTCCTTAAGTTGTGAATGGTTCCAGAAGTTATTTGGAACTTCCGTAAAAAGTTGGTTTCACCTCTAGTGCCTTCAAAAAATGCTGGGTCCAAAATCCTCAAACACACGGTATTTATATAATACTCCAATATAACTCCTCGGTAGTATGTTTTTAGAGGAACATGGAGTAAAATAAATGAGGATCCTCTCTCAAACATACCAGTAACGCATCATGTTTAGTGGCACGTGCTGGATAACAAACGCTGGGATCTTGAGCTGACTTCACAAGTCTCAGATTAAGCACGTTCTAGCTTCAGATTCATAGGTGTTTTGTGAAAGAGGAGGCTTGTGCTTAAAACACAATTCATCGTGGAGCCCTAGAATGTGTTTAATGCAATTATTTATAGTGCTTTCTCGTCAAAACACTAAAAATAAAGAACAGATGTGAGCCTATAATGTGCCTGATTTACAAAGAAGCAGTAATTATCTTATTTAGCGTGTAATATATTTTCTCACGATGTATGTCTATAGAAGAAATGTCTATGTGAGTGTATAAAACAGGTTTAATGTGCTTTCAAAGGTTGTTCATTTATTTTTGCAGGAGAGAAGCTTCCTCCACATATCAGCATGATACACTGACATCGTTTAATGATTTGTGAGTCAACAATCTTAAATCCCATCAGTCTTCAGGGCTAGTCTTAAAAACCCGGAGGTGGCAGCCTAATGTAATTCCAAATGGCTGAAAAGCTATTCTATGAGTAAAGCCATTTTCTCTCTCCCTGTGCTCAGTGTCTATCCCTCCCCAGTAGTTTCCTTAGGACTGGGGTCCAATGCCAACAAAGAATGAAAGTTTATTATCACTGAACGTTTCCCTCTGCCACGTTTATCTGACCTGCTACCAAAATCTCACTAGCAGTCAACCTATCAGTTTATCACTGCTACTTCATCACCGTCACATGTGGCAGCTAAATACAAGCTCCAAATCTGCTACTACACACATCTGCACTATTGTAAACTGGCCTGGCAGGCTCAGTAAATGGGTAAAAGCACAGTATAGCTTGGTCTAACTCACTGTAGGGACAATGGTCTTCTGTCATCACCAGCACAGATTTGCATATGCATACATAGAGTACATCGACGTGGTTTAAACACATCCCCTATAATTTACATGTATTAAAATATAAAGAATTGTCAAATGCTTTCTAATTCATTCATTCACCATCTTATCCACTTGATCCTGGACAGGGTGGCAGCAGAGTCGGTATATAGTGGAAGGCAGGATCAGTCCTATACAGGGGACCTATCCATCATAAGGCTCACACTTATACACAGTATAGGGACACTTCAGAGACACCAATTAACCTAATACACACGTCTTTAGAGTGTGGGAGGAAACTGGAGTAAAGTCACACAGACAAGCGGAGGACCCAGACTGTTCAACCGTGGTATTGAGCCATTGTGTGGCTTTATTTTGGCTTTAAATTACTTTCTAATTCCTGTTAGTGCATTCAATTACAGAAAATTCATTTTTAAGCTTATTTCTATGTTAGGCTACAAATACACAATATGCTCTAACTACTTTTGAATACATTATCTTAATGTCGTCACTGGGAAAATAAATCTTTTTTGCATTATAATTAAAGAACATTCAAAATTCAATATTATTTTAATATAATACTTAAAAGTATCTCTTTTCCCACTGAATGAATAAAGCCATCAGCATCCATGGCCATTTTAATGACACAGAAGGTTATTTTTTTATAAATAGCATAATAGTATAACCTTTATACAAGGCTAGTCGTGCATAAACACAGAGTTAACCTGATGAGTATATTTGGACTGTGGGAGTAAACCAGAGTACCCACTCAGACACAAATGTGACATGCAGACTCCACACAGAATGTGGGATCGAACCCAGGACCTTCTTGCTGTGAGGCAACATCGATACCTACCGAGCCACTGTGCCATGGTAAAAGTACAAAAAAAAGTTAATGGTTCACTACTGTAGTAGTTGTCTTTAATACACTGCAAAAATATTCAGTCATTCACTTCTTTTATCTACATGGTCCTAGTCAGGGCCACTGGAAAACGAGTGACTAGCCGATGGCACAGATCTCTGGGCAGGCACAACTCATCGTAGGGCACATTCACTCACACACACACACTGGAACTGGGCAATTTGGAAACACCAATTAATCCAACACATGTTTAGACTGTGAGAGGGCATGAGAGTACCCAGAGAAAACCCGCACAGGCACGAGGTGCCAAGTGTACTCCACACAGGGGGGAGACTAGGGTCAGGATCGAATCAGGGATCTTGGAGCTGTAAAGCGACAGTGCTAACCGTGCTGCCCATTGCAAAATTTTAACTAAAAAGACAGTCCATAGTAATGTGCTTTTAAAAAAGGTGCAAGCTGTTAATAAACACTTCCATTGATAGTGGTATTGCAGTGCTGGAGACTTATCATTATTTTCCTCAATAATTAATAGTTGACTAAAGCTGTTTGTATTGATGCCTAGTTGGCAAGCAGTCTAATCATAAGCAGCTCAGATGACTAACAAGATTGCTGAGCAGCATCATGACCACACACACCCCTCACACACACTCTAGCGCTGCTACCGTCTGGGAAAAGGTACCGAAGCATCCGGGCCCTCACATCCTGACTGTGCAATAGTTTCATCCCGAGACTCAATCAGAATATGGTATGAATAACTGCAAACGTGAATGACTGGACTAAAACCACACACACACACACACACACACACACACACACACACACACACACACACAGACACACAAAATCTCCATCTTTCAGTTTGTCTTCACAAATAACTTGAATACATTGTTTACAATCATACCAAATATGGACAAAAAACAGCTGCTAAACACACTGTTAGCATTATTCCCATTCAACAAAATGGATATATCTGCACCTTACTGCTCACACTACCAGTCTGCTACCTTCACTGTTCCCCTTCTTGTATTATTGTTTATTGTTATGTATAGTGTTTATTGTTCCTGTATTTATTGTTTATTGCTCTGGATTGCACATGCTACACACGTGCAAGTTTATTGTGAGTGTAGTTTATTGTTCCATGTAGCACCTTGGTCCTGGAGGAACGTTGTTTCGTTTCACTGTATATTGTACACCACAGTATATGGCTGAAATGACAATAAAACCACTTGAACTTGAACTCGAACAGAGGAACCATTTCTCAGTGGCTTGCAGTGCATAAAGTGTCTACCCATTCTGGTCTATTACTGTATAGATAGACTTGGCTGCAGTGTTGCTGAATTGTTGCATGTTTCTTTGTAATCTGCTCTGATTTCAATGGTCATGTTGTGTACTCAGTTCTTTAGTTGACTACACTGTGTGACTGAAAAAAAATATTGATTTTAGGAGTTTTAATTGAATAAATGAAACATACGGTGTTTGAGCATTTTGTTAACACAAAATTTGGGGTTTGGTGGGCTGGGGGTCGGTGAGTGAGCGTGTGAATTCCATTCAAAAACAGGAGGTATGATTGATCCAATGCTGATACTTGATAAAGGAGTTCTAGACTATGGGCGTGATGAACGATGCTTTAGACAGTGGACATGTGAAGGAAAAGCAGCTTAAGTGAAGAGAAGCAAGAGGATAGCTAGCGGCACTGCAGCTGTCTGAAGTGTGGTATGAAGCAGCATGCGGCATGGCTGGCAGACACCGGCTAAGTGATTAGGGAGTGCCAGGGTAACCCGGTGCCATATTTAGCGTCAGTGGGGGTGCGCTCCTTCAGGGCTCTGCCAGATGTTAGGAACTGCTGTGGTGCACATAGAGAACGGTGGAAGCAGCAGTGAGCACAGCAAGCCTGCCATCAGCTCAAGTGCATATATCGTCTCCTTAAACACAAACACACACACACACAGACTTTCTCTGCTCTCGCAGCAGATGCTATGCTAACAAGTGCACCCCCTGCAAATTTTTCAGCCTGTCTCCTCCTTCCCTCCACCTTTGCTGGGACACTCCGCCAGGGGGTGACCAAGATAAAGTTTTGACTGGCAGCACCATTTGTTTTAATCAGGTTTTTGCAGCCACTTGTCTGACCTCCATTAGTTGAAATTTTAATTGAAATTAACCCGCACTACTACCCCAATTAACCCACTCCCCCTGCGTCACACTCCCGGCATCTGTTCAAAGGGAAGCAGGGCACCAGGAGAGGTTGCTGGCACTCGGGAACAAGACCATACCTGCTCCCCCCTCACTCCCTCTCTGTCTCACACACACACAGCAACTCTTGGTAGCCCCTTAAAGCAACTTGGCATGGCTCTGGCCAACAGAAAGTGTGTATGTATGTGTGTGTGTGTGTACACAGAGTTGCATGCCCTTCTATACCAAGGTTGATTTATGACGCACATGTCGATCTTCTGGCTGAAACATTTCCTGAGCATGGTGCCACTGCAGGTCTTTTCAACTCTTCGCGTCCCTTTTACACTCGCACATCACACCGCGGTGCAACCTGGACAGGTGGCCACTGGTTTGAGAGGAATATCCTCTGCCCTCAGCGAGGACAGAATGGCACAGTACCAAGTCTCTGACACACAGCCATTCCTCATGCAGACCCCCTCCCTTTGCTACTTCAGCTTCAATCCTTGCCTAAGCCCAGCCCTTACTCTGCAGGTTTCACTACAGGGTCAGAAGTACAGGTCCTGGTGGGCTAATGCCCTTGAGCAAGGTGCATAAGCCGTTTGTATAAGACACTATTTTCATGGGATGTTTCATGGAATGTTTCTGCCAATATACACACTTGATTCAAAAGTGTGGAATAGAGACCTGATACTATATCTTAATGGCACATTATTAAAAACATAAACTCACTGGAAAAGTAGTCACCTTGCCTTTTTAAGGTGTTAGTGACTTCAGGTTCCAGCAGGATGCTAGGTGTCCCTCCCCATTAGGCGGCATTCCAGAAGGATGATCTAAATATAAATACCTAGATAGAATATCTAATTAAATACTTAACAGAATTCATAGAATGAGAAGAAGTGGTACAGCACAGTGACTTACTTGTTTGATATGTGAAAGATGGGTCATAAACCAGAGAAAAGTAAATGTTTTGCAAAAAGTAATAATTGCATTTAGGTGTTCCAAAGGCCATAGTGTGAAGGAAGTTGCTGAATTTGCAGGTGTTTTGAAGGGTATGGTGACACCGGCCTACCAGAAGTGACAAATATCCCAGCCTACTGGAAAATCTCATCAGAAATGTGACCGAAAGACGAAACTGACAGACAGGGACCGGAAAAAGATTTCACGGCTTGAGAATAAAAATCACTTCGCTTTCAGGCAAGAATTACCTCTAAAAGCCAATGCAGGTGTTTCATATCTAATTTATGAACGAACACCCCACAGGGAACTGCATACCGTAAACTTATGGAACAGAGTGCCTGTTCCATAAAGTTTTCCACAGAAAATGTACTTTTCATGACTGGAAGTGTGATATCTGGTCAGATGATGCTAGGCATAGTGTTTATCAAAGCCATTAGAAGGCCTTCACTAGGGACTGTGTACAACCTAGAGGAGGTTTTATGATGTGCTGCAGGTGTTTTCATTACATGGAAATGGATCACTTGGTTGAACCATGGGTTTTGCCTTTTGCTTGCTTTCGTACTAATGAGACTATGCCTGCATTTCAAGATGACAATTCACATGTTCACAGGGTTGCTGCAAATGTGACTGGTTGGCATGATGAACGTTCAGAAGAAGTCACATCAAATCACCACGTGAATCTTCTTGACACAACAGTGAAGACATTACGAAATCTGACCAATCTGCACAATTCTTTGATGCAAGAGTGGCTAAACATTGATGTTACCTACATCCAAAATCAGTCCATGCCCAAACCGTTATTCATACTTGCGGAGGTATTGCACGCTATTAGGTGTGTTTCAGTTTTAGTTACGATTTCAGTCACAGGTGTCTAATGTGTACGTTTTTTTTTTTTGTTTATTCATTTTCTTTTATGGAAAAATAGAAGCTCTGACACCACTGGAGAACCAAAACCAGCTCAGGAAATAATTTAGATCAATCGAAATGTTCTTAAAGTCAACATATCTACATATGATATGAAAAGTCCCGGGTTCAATCCCAGGGTGGAGTGGCCTGAGTCCTTTCTGTGTGCAGTCTGCATGCCCTTGCTGTGTATGCATGGGTTTACTCGGGGTACTTCGGTTTCCTCCAACAGTCCAAAGAGATACGCATTAGGTTACTTGATTACACTAAATTGCCATTTACTTGAGTGTGTACATATAACTAGTTCTGATATGACCTTGTATGTAGATGTGAACTCGCACACTTCTCATTACGTGATCACAAGGACCAAATCTTATTTGTACAATACACATTAAATATTAATCTTAAACTTTCTTAAGTTAAACCATTAGTATTGTTTTGTTCAAAAATGAATAGGAATATTTTTCATTGTATTTGTATTAATAATCAATATCGATACCTGGTTATTTTGACCAGTTGTCATTTACAACAAATGCATGCTCTTGTTTGTCAGTATTTGACAGAATAAAACACAAATGTTTAATTTGTTTAGTTTAATTAACACATGTCGTATCTACAAATAGTAAAATCAGAGAGACTGATAGTTTTGCTGTTATTTTTTTCTCCAGAGCTCTATAATTCACAATGTAGATATAAGCACTACTATTTTATTTAATGTATTATAAACAGTTTTTTTTATTTTATTTCGGTGGTTATTTATGTTGCACCTTAGTTTCATATTGCTTTGACAGAATGTAGGAGCAAGGGAAACACAATAAGTGACTAACTGAATGAGCGTATTAGCCCACAGTACGTTCTATAACAAGTCACGGTCAACACTGTATGTACAACCAGCTTCAGTGGTACTCAGGTCATTCAGAGTAGAGCTCCATAAAAATACAGCAACAGCACAAACAACAGCAAGGAGGGCATGAAAGCAGACATAATCTATCATTACACCTATTTAATCTCTACTGGCTTAAATTCAGTCGCATAATAATGAAGTCTCTGAAACATGTCCACAGCTCTGCTGGTGCCAGTACAAGTGCACAGATGAACTGCAATCATTTGTAAAGTCATTGCTTTTTTTCTTTGGAGTTCTTACCTTTACTTTAAACTGTGTAAAGGAAATGTGTAATTGGTTAAAAAATAGTTTTTTTATGGTTAAATAAAGAGTTTGTGGGTTTTCTGATATACATGTACGGTTTGATCGATGATATTGTTGCAAAGGGGCAAAATACTATCTACAGCTCCGGAAATCAACAAGAGACAACAAATTTCCTTAAATGAACCTGTCTGACAGCTATTCCTGGACCATTCTTGAATTTGATGAGTTTCAACACACACTCACCTCATTCTGCTTAATGAGATACTGAATAGGTACTGAAAAGTACAAGAAACATGAAAGCTTTGATTAAAATATTGATTTGTGAAGTTATACAATTTCTGAAGTTAGTATTGTTTTGTTAAATGAATATAAACTTGATATATTTGTATTATTATTTATATTATCAATGGAGGCCTGAAAACACTGCATGTTCTTTGTTATTTTTATCGATTGTCATTTGCAGCGAATAAAGGCTCCTTTCTTTTTTAGTAGGGATTTGTCAGTCAGTCATAGAATGTTTCATTTCACACCAATACACACATTACCTACAGATAGTAAAACAATAGAAAGTGATCATTTTGCAGTGGTCTCTTAATTTTTCTGAGTCGGATTGAATTTGTTGTAGTAGCCCTGACTGTGAGCGAAAAATGACCAGTAGAGAGCTCATGCTTTAAAGCTGAAAAGTAACCACCTTGCAAAACACAACTACCTGCTACCTTCAGAAACCCGGCAGGGGCTTAGGGTGTGAGGATACATGGGCCAGGAACAAATTACAGCCAGGATTAGGATTGGGATGAATAACCCAGTGTTTTATCAGTGAGGCCATGTTCCTGTAGCTTATATTTCAGGTAAACATAACCCAGATGCTGCAAGGCCAGAGCAGATTCAATTAAGATACAGGACAACTTTGTTAATGCTGCCATATCTTAATACCCCTGCTGCAAGTGGTAATGAATCTGGGACCGGGAGGAGTGAAGAAGAGGAGCTGGGACAGCACTACAAGCCTTCTGAGAGGTTTGCTAACTTACTAGGCAGAATATTGCTTTATTCTACATGTCTACCATGTTCATTTACAAAGAGCCATTTTTGCTAATGTTGCCAATTGTGTGAGAAACTACATTTAAGAATGTTTGTGAAGTATCTTCATAAGTTCCTTTTTAACTTGGCCCTCACTAGAGCAGCAAAGGATAAGGCAAGGCAAGGCAAGGCAAATTTCCTGGAGCCACAACCCCTGTGGAAGCTACTGAAGCTCGGTTGCTTCTACAAAAGGCATGTTGGCAGACATAACAGAAGGTTGTCCATGAAAGGTTTATCAGTCAGCTCAGGACAAAGAGGAAACAAAAACAATAAGAAAAATGAACGAATAAGCATCATAAGTGGTGGAGATGCTGGCAATTTAATTAAGTGCTATTAAGCCAGAAACATTTCTTTGTTTTCATTTTTGGCACAGAGCTAGAGCAAATGGCACCAAACACGGAGCATAACAATTTCAGAATAGTAGAATTTGTCCTTTTGCCAGCTGTTTTTCATTATTCCAGTTTACACAACACTTACACTGTTTTGGAGTAAAAAAAAATTGATACCTAATGATCTGGTTTTAGTCATTAATTAGTAATGAATTAGTCTAGTGTACTTATAAAATCTATAATTGTTATTTTAGTGTGTTTATTGAACATTTATTAATAATACACAACGAAGGCTAGATGAAGTAAGTAAAGCTGGGCTAATGGTTAGTGACTGGCGTGAAGTGAAAGGTCAGGAGTGGGTCATAGACGTGTACTCCCCTAAATAAGCCTGTAAATCTGAATGTGCTTTTGTCTAAACATAAAAAGTACATTCGTATAACCTGCAGATGTGCCACATGGATTAGATAAGTTACTAATATACCATTTTCCACTAAAGGGATTGTCTAACCAATCTGTAGAAAACAAGTTACTATACATTTTTTACTATACATTTAATTATTGTTATAAAACAGTGTTTACATAATTAGGGGATATTGCGTTATTGCGTTATCAGTTTGACCTTTTGGCCCTGTACCTTAGCGTAGCTGTCCACCACACATGAAGTAGCAAGCAATCAGCAGATCTTGGTACCAAGGGTTCATTGTTTCTAGAAAAGTGACACTTGTTTGGCTCCCATAGCATGCATCAGGTGTGCTGAGTGTACTGTTTAAAGAAAGATTCATTTCACTTAGTTCTGCATCCATGGTGTTGTAATCCTCCGTAAGCAGAGCGCTGATTACAGAGGTGTTTGTGAGATCAACCTTACTTTTTCTTTCTGTATTCGTTTTCAGCCATTGACTGAACTGAACATGTCAGTCACTGATAAGTCGTGCATTGTGAAACAGACTTAGATTTAGTACAGTAGTGAACAATTACTACTAAATATCTCCATAAATGAAAAATATGTACTATTATGCTTTGTCAATAAACAAAATTAAATAAATGAATAAAAATCTAGCACTATGCTTATGAGCATCTGCTATATATTTCATTCTGTACTATCCAGTACATTGCAGGTCAGATTAGGGGTCACTGTAGAAGCATTATGGCATGATACAGAGCCATGGCCACTGACAGGATGATGTGCAATGTGGAAACCAACCTTGGAAAGGGCGCTAATCCACGCAGGGCACCTGCAGAGTTCACACTCAACCATAATGGGACACTTTTTTTAGGGACAGCAGTTGCCCTAATTATTGCTATTTGAATGTGAGAGGAAATCATACTAACTCATACAGGCACGGCGAGAACAAACTGGGAATCAAACCTGGGCCTCTGGAGCTGTGTGGCAATGGCATTAACCACTGCTCCACAGTGTCACCTGTTTGATTCATTTGTAAGTAAAACCCATGATACAACGGGGACAGGGAATGTTTGGATAGCAAAAGCCACAATTCATTACATCTTATTCAAGCATAGCTGCAAAATGTTGTTGTTAAACACCTGCTTATCTTTCTGCTATGCTACATCTCCATGTCTCCAAGACAAGGTCCTTCTAAGATTCTGTTCTTCTGCCTGTTCCTAAGTTCAGGCTTTCCATTACAGCTTGCTGATCTTTTATTGTTACTGCCACTACGCATTGGAACTCCCAAAATTCATCTATGTACTCTTCAAACGACAGTGCCAGCGGAACCGAGGACAAGGCAGGATCAACCCTATATAGGGTGCCAATGCATTGTACACAACACTCACACAATAAGGGCACTAGGGAAACACCACTTAGCCTGACACACACATCTTTGGGACGAAATCAGAATACAGAGACATCAAGGAGAACATGCAAACTCCACACAAACCACTCCACCTGGAATAAATCACAGGACCCAGTGCTAACCACTGAGCCGCCATGCCCTATTATTATTATTATTATTATTATTATTATTATTCTCTTATCTCTAATACATTTATAGCTTCTATTATAATACAGGAATTAAAGAGTATAGAAAGTTATTAACTTAAAACATTAGACAGCTCACCAATAAAATTTAATTGCAGGCTGTAGGTGGAGGCTTTGGGGTTTTGAGACCATGATTTGTCGTAGCTGAAGCCTCTGGTTTGATTAAAAGTTTAGTTTATTGAAATATACAATTTGTATTTGTAGAAGGAAACAAAAAATGATATTCTCTTTCAGTGGGGAAGGGCATTCAATGCTGGCAGAGGTAAGAGTGCAAAAAAAGCCATTACAAGTTTCCTTTGAGTATAAGTCTTATTACATATTTGGCTGTGGTTCTGCTGCAGCAGTGCAACGCTTTACCAAACTTTTGATAAGTGCGCCTTCCTTGTTTTGTACAAGTCAAGGTTCTTTTAGCAGACAGAATGTTCTGCCAATCATTGTATTATTATATAAAATTTGGGTTTTTTTTTTTTTTTTAGTTTTTTTTATCTATACAGTGTATGTATTTCCTAGACTGTGCATGCCTCATACCCTTGCCCTTCATTAGTTTTGGTACTAGGGTGCTATATGGAGACATGGCGGAGGTTAATGAAAGCATGAGGATAGGGCTGAGGGGTAATCTGCTACCTCAGATAGGAACAGGGAGCTGCGGATCACTGTGACAGCATGCAGATAGAGAGGTCCTGTACTGGGGCCATGGATGCTGAGATACATAGATAGATAGAGTGAACAGGGGAGACAGAGAGTGAGCATTGGACAACAAATAGAAAGAGAATACAGATATGCACTGAAGCTGCAGGGAGGGGTGGAGAGTTTGCTGTAACAATAATTCATTATTTGTCTTGTTTTACAAATGCCGTTTCTCCCGACATTCAATTTATTGTGCACGCCTAGAATGCCTCGTCTCGATGCGAGATGTCAGCACCATGGAGAGAGCTCGTGTCTCCCTGTGTGACAGCACTCCAGCACCCGAGAGGGAGCCGACAGCAGGGGTGCACACGCACACACACACACACACACACACACACACACACACACACACACACAAGCACGCACACACGCAAGGATGAAGCGGTTGGGGGAAGAGACAACAACCTGTGTTCAACAGGGCCCCTCTCTGCCCAACTCCCCCCTTTAAGTTAAATCCAGAGAGGAATTCATTAAAATCTAAGTCCTCCTGAACTGCACCCATAATCCGACAGATGAATGGCAGAGCATGAAATCTGCAGTTTACATTGACAAAAGTTACAAGTTGGGGGAGGTGCAGCAAGGCCTGCAGTGGATTAGGCCACGTAGACCTTAATGCGGGAATAATTTGATGTAGCTGTCAATTTGCTGCACACGCACTGCGCCGGCACAAATCCCACTTTCCTCACACTTTTTCCTCACCCCAAAACTTTTACATGTGCAGCGTGCTTTTAGACACCCACTTCTTCTGCCATACGCCAAGCTGCGGTGTAAGGCCATATGATTGTGGGTACCCAATAGCTGAAATTCTGATTTATAAACCTATATTTCAGCAAATGGCAGACACTACTGGGAAGAACTGGGAAGCAAAAGGTCAAGGGTCCTCTGGGTGGTGACATGCTTATGGTTGGCCCTTGCCTTGTGTATATGCACACAGGCATGTGTGTGGCTCTGCATGCATTGTGTTTACTTGTGCCATGGGAGTTGCAACTCAGATGTTGGTGAGGTCGGGGTCTGAAGTTGCCTTTAATTTGAATGGTGGCTCGGTGGGTAGCACCGCTGCCTCACAGCAAGAAGGTCCCAGGTTCAATCCCAGGGTGGAGCGGCCTGGATCCTTACTTTGTGGAGTCTGCATGTCCTCCCCCGTGTCTGCGTGGGTTTACTCCGGGTACTCTGGTTGCTTCCCACAGTCCAGACATGCAT
>JAUZST010066967.1:0-22335 GCA_034779995.1 Parotocinclus haroldoi | reverse complement strand
ACACCACATCTCATAGGTTCTGTGTAACTGGCTAAACATGTCCTGTCTTTCTGACTTAAACACACATTTGTCATTTTGAAATATAAAATATAATTTTTGTGAGTAGTATAGTGCTAACACCCACTCTTGGACATGTGGATGCTTGAAAAACCCTGCTCATATTGGTATTATCTGCATTCTGGTCATGCATTCTTGCTCAACAAGCCTGTTATGCAGATATTCAACTCCTGTCTTCGTGATAGTCAGCACTAAGTAACAGACATTACAGGGTGGATCCATGTGTGAGTCACTCTATAAACAGCTCTGTTAATTATACCTAAATGTCTAAACACTTTGCTTTTATCCTCAAAACATCTCAGTCATAAATCCCCACAAAAGGCAATTGAAGTAATAAAAAGGTATTTAGAAACAAGCTTCTCAGTGATGTTTTCATATTTGTCATATTTATTTTAAGACAGAAAAAGATTATAGAGCATTTTTATAACCTAAACACAAATTATATTATTCTCTGAAAAACTGCAAATGTAAGATACATTGTATGGATATATTTTTAGGTATCCACAGCTGCCTCAAAAACCTCTCTCACATGAAAAGTGACAGATTTTATCCCTTGAAGGATCATGAAAGTAATTATTGTCAAATCATCCCCCAAAGTAATTCATTAGAGTTGTTGGTACATGCTGTCTATACATGGGTGTAGTTCTGTGGGGTTTTTTTTAACAACACCAAATACTAGCAGATTTTATTTTCTCCTGTACTGAATATTCACAGGATAGAACACAATCCCATTTCTTCCTAAGCAGGAGGCCTAATCAGGCTAAAAGCTAACAATATGGAACTCCAATGAGCATGTTAGTGTTATTTAGTTCCTAAACAATTACCATCATTAACAAAATGGCTCATATATACACAATTATAAAGTATACTGATGGCAAAAATCAAATAATAAAAAGCATATCCTAGCCAGCATGGCACTGGCGGTTGTAGCGCATTCCTGATGACTAACTCTCTTCTTCCAGAGAGAGTAAATCCATATCATATGGAGCCCAGTCTACCATTTCATGATAAATCGTTGACTTTCTACACAAAACATAGTTTCCAACCACTTTTTCAACATAAAAGATCACATTTTACCATAGCTTAGCTCCTTTCAATACATCCTTGTTCTCTGTCCAGCTGCCTCTTGTTTGAAATGGGCTGGAAGATGTGTGTGCCTATTCCATTCAAAGAAAAAAAAAACCCAAATATCTGTGGTTTGGAACTTAAAAAGAACGAGCTTCTTATGCAATCCCAACACACAAGTTCAAACATTTGTGTACAGGATCACTGTCTAAGTGCTAATACTTAATACTGAGCGTGAAAGTAGAAAAAGAAGGACCAGTTTTTTGTTGTTTTACAACAAAAAGTGAATGGAATATATATAACAGACCAAATGAGTCATTCCATAGTTCCTTCAATTTCAACCACAACTTAATGGGAACCACTATAAGTGTATGTATAAAAGAACAAATACAATTGAACGAGTGTGTGTGTGCACATTTTCCCCAAAGTATTTTTTTTCTGATTTATACTGACTGACTCATACCTCCTTGGCAAGCGTAGCTTTGAAGAACCTAAATGCCATGGAAACTCTGATCCATTCTAGTCTCAAAACACACATACATATACTCACACATCTAAAGTCTGCAAAAACTTTCCAGCAGAGCACTGGAAGTTCGACCAATCCTATGGATAGCTAAAATCTGTCATTATCCAATTCCTAAGACCAAACGATTCTATGCCTCCAACACATTTACTTTTACCATCTGGTTTTCATTGTAGCTCCATGTGAGCGTGACTTTTGCTTTACCAACTTTGGCCAAGACCTTTAATTTAATCAAAATTTGAAGTTAAACTAATAAGGAAAATAGCTAGTACAAAGAACCATGAATTATAATAGTTTTAGTGTAATGTCCAATGAGGAACACACGCATACTCCCTTATAGAAAAAAACAACTTTTGAACAGACCAGACCAGTTACAAAAGGTCTTGTTTTACCCTGCATAATATGATCACAAATTAGGTTTTGATGCCATGGTAAAAGTGCCCAAGGGTGCAACAACATACCAAAAAATGAAGTAAAAAAGAGAACTGTGAAAGAAGATACAACTGTATTCAAATCCATTCCTTTAAGCATTATGCTCTTCTAGCTTCTGGTCTGTATACATCACAGGATACAGAAGAATCCAGTTGCTATTGAGTTGTAGGAGTTTGAAAAACATTAAGGGAACAGAGTGGGTTACAGTCATCCTCTGTCCTTTTTAGGTTTGAACTGAACACCACACAAACACAAGTAAACGAGAACATCATCCTTATCTTTCATGTGAATACTATAAATACATGGGTGTTCCTATGACAACCCAGAAAAAAATACATTTACCACACAAAACTGGAATTAGGTACCAACTTACAATTCAATTAATCTTCAGTGCTTAGTGTGTTGCACAAATAGACAGTCTACCCAACAAGATAAGACCATCATTTAAATACACAAGTAACTACATAGGAAACAATATAAACAGGAAAATGCAAAGTGATAAGCATTATTCCACATCATGTCCACACTGATATGGCAACTGCACAAAAATGGGAAAAAATCTAAAAACCCTTCAAACTCATAAGCAATACACAATAAACCACAAACCCACCACAGGAACATAAACTCATTTTAGCAAAGAAAAGACGAGAAGTGATGGGTATGCACACTGAGCTACCAAACATGATACACATTCAGTAGTTATACAAAAGGTTACTGCACCCAAATCAAAGAAAACCAGATAAAGCAACAGTGTTAAACATACAGACAGTGGGTAACAGCTCTGCAACTGACACCACATGGAGTTCTATTGTTATGGTGGATTTGGTATAACTCTAGGCTATTGTCACACCCCTTAGGTGTGTGAACAAACTTTAAAACCATACACAGAGATACACCACTTATTAAAGTCAGCATTTTAGGTAAGGGTAACATTTTATTAATACCCATGTCAGCATTTCAGATCGCATACAATCAGAGATCCTTCTGCTTCTCTTTTCTGTTTAACTGTTGACGCCTTGATTACAGTAAACTTTAATTCTAGTTCACACAGTGCTGTTATAATAACACATTACTGCACTACAGTGCAAAAAGAAAAACACTGACATGCGTGTCTTAGTTACAAATACAAGTCCCATTTCACAGCAGAGGTAGGCACTATTTTGGTCATGGGTAATTCTCAGCAGTAAAAATGACACGGTTTGTAACGAATGATGAGTTAGTGTGTATTGTGCTGGTATGAGTGGACCAGACACAGCAGTGCTGCAGGAAGTTTTTAAACACCACAGTGTCCACGTCCACCACCCCCACCACATTAGAGGATGATTAAAACAAACAGTGCAAAAATATGAGCTGCAGTCTCTGAGTTTATATCTGTAAGGTAATGCTGAGAAGTGCATGAGGGGTGGTCTTGTAGGGGTGTTGTTTGGTCTGTAGTTGCAAAACTACAAAATGTGTCTATAAGGTAAGGAGGTAAGAAAAATAAGAAAAACAAGGTGTACCTAATAAAGTGATCGTGAATGTATATCACTTACACATGCATTAGTAACAAAAAATAACCTGGGTTAATGGGGTTCTTGGGGTCATCAAAGCAAGTTAAGAACGTCCCATTAAAAGATGCATTTTCCTCCACTGTGTGGATGTATTTTTTGCTTTGCACATGATCCCACATCACAAACACAATAACAAACTTGCACCTGTACAAACAGCACATAATAAACAGTCCTGGGGTTATTTCCAAAGTGCTTGCCAGTTTAACACCATATGTAAAACGTGCCATACCCACAATCTCCAGTGAAAATGTTACTAATTCCTAAGAACGGTAAATATTTAATTATAGTGTTTTATTCATATGCCATTAATTCTGATCATTGTTTTCTCTTCTAAATTCTTTGTACACTCAAATTTTGACTGAGTATATATTTTCCCCAAAATACTACAAAACCTAATGTAACAAAATATTTGAATATTAATATTTTGTTGGACTTCACCTCATTTATTTCCAAACAGAGTTTAAACAATTTTTAATAAAATCTATATATTGTATTGATCACAGGCATGCTGCATGATGGGTGCATGGTTTCAGGTGCTTTTCTTTTTACACTAATGCGACCATGACCATGGAACAAGTCTTCCAACATGTTTGTTTAAAAACTATTACTATATTATTAAATTGGAATCCAAATGACCATTTTTTTTGGCCAGGCAGCTATTTTTATATAATTTAGCTTTAGTCCATGGGCAGCCAGCACAAGTGTTTGTTAGTAGCAGTATTTACACTATTATCTGCCATGTCTTTCAGACTTCTCTAGTCTGTGTTGGCAGTGGATTACCCATGACTTAAAGAACAGTGTGTGTTCTGCCAACAGTTGACACTGTTAAAATACCAATCCACCGGCCATACACTCCTCAATATCACCTGTCTCTCTTACTAGACAAACACATGGACACACAAGAAAATTACACAGGGTCCTCTGTTTGCTAATAACCATAGCAGACATATGCTTGTACTCAGGGAGGGTTAACAACAGAGGACAGAAACATACACACATGCCAATCTTCTTTTTCTCTCCTCCTTCTCCTAAATGGACTATCCACATAACCAGGTCTGTAAACGGCCTAGCTCTAGGGAGAGTTATGCCTTTTTATACATTTCACATTTTGCTGCAGGAATGGAAACTACTACTCGTTAAGTGCCATTGTGTGCAAGGCTAAGTTGTAGTAATGTACACTGTTTATCAGTAAATGTCTGCGTCCCATTGGTCGTTAATAAGGGAAAACCATTAAACTCTGTCTTAATATAATTCTCACAAAAATGTAAATAAAATACATAGAAAACAATTTTTAAAAATACATCACCAAATTCCTATCCAAATGCAATTCAAAAATAACTTGTATATAAAATAAAGGTCTTGAGTTAAGTTAAATCTTGGTTGTCCAGACAGGGAATTTAATTACTTTACACAGGGTGTGTGCTAGTGTGACATCATTTTGAATTTGCTGACACATGCAACCTTCACATTGAGAAAGTATAAAGTTGGCATCATCACTGCCTCAGTGTGGGGAACTGAAAAAGACCTTGAGCTGCCATTAGGGATTCCCCAGGACTACCAATATGAGTGATACGTTCTAGATTTTAGTATGAAACGAACTGGCATTCTAAAGGTAGATGCATACCAACATCTGTGGCACGTTTTCTATGGGGACAAGCGCTGATGATGATGAGGAAAACTGGAGTGGAACTTGAATAGAGGTTTTTCTTTAATGAATTTTGCAAATTCCACACAGGTAGCAGTAAAGCCAGGAATCAAACCCCGATTTCTCTGGTTAAAACAAAAGATTTCTTTTAATTACATCTAAATAATTACTAAAAGCAGAGTGGTAAACTCTGAAAATGGTAAACAAAACTATTGCAGCTTTACAACATATTAAACAACGGAGTGAAAAACTTCCTTTTTCTTTTTTTTTTATTTCAGGTGTAATAATTCAAATCAGTCAAGTCAAGTCAGATTTTTCTAATATAAAAATGTTAAACAAGAATATATTTAATATGCTGCAAATAAAAGAAATTAGGAGCCTCAAATGCATGTATATGGGAGCACATGATTGGGGACATGTGATTATGCCCTCTGGTATTACAAAATGAATTGTGGGTAAATGGTACCCTCGTTACGTAAATTAAGTTCTATAAAGCGACCTTAGGTTCTGTGAAAGGCACTATAGAAGTGTAACCCATTATTATTATTGAATAGATTATTAAACAGAACATGGACACTGTAAATCTCCACAATGCACATTGTGACATTTATGCATATCGATTCACTGTCACCATGCATTGTTACACCAATATTCCATAGCAAAAACACTTTTTGTGCTAATTAAATAACATCATTAATAAGTCAATGGTGACTCTGAATTCCAAGCCAATCAAGGTGTACCAAAGTGTTATACACGTGTAGACACATAATAAAAACACAAAGTCCGGGGCAAAAAATATACAATTTTCCAAGATAAAAACCATGTGTGCTGTAAACTAAAAAAGTCTGAATATGTAAATACTGATTCTGAATCACTTTGAATGAATCAGAATCGCTATAGTGATTCAGCAGGCGAAATCTAAGGTACTGAAAGCTCTGTTTGAGAATGCTACGTCTCTCAGAACCACAAATGGCTGATGAGTCATGGCTCATTCCAGTCAACGACTGCTCACACACCCGTGGTAAGGCTACTCCATCGCCACGGCAACCAAACACTTCCAAACAGCAGCTACTGAGGCTGTACGTGGCAGAGCCAAACATAAATCTACATCAGAGGATAACCATGTAAAAAAAAAAACGCTTCCCGTACCATACGTCACTGTTACCATGGCCAACAAAATGCTTTGTTTTCAATTGAGAGCTCAAAGATGAAACGTATTAAAGGAAACTGTATCACTATGTAAGTACAGGGGCAATTTAAAACAGAGATAAAACAGACTGTGTGGTACTATTTCCCTTTTGAAGATTAAAATCTTCATGCAATAATTCACATTTGGATGTAAACGTAAAAGCAAAAACTTGCAAAACTTGCAAATCCATGTTCTGTTAACATAGCCGGAGTCAAATGCTGAAGTACAAAACAACCTAATGTAGATAATGATACTTAACAAACTGGAATTATCCTGTGCTGTCAGTATGAGCTGACAATTCTGCCAGTCAATAAATAAACATCCGCATGGCTAGCATTTCAGAGGTGTTACTATGATTGTAAGTGTACAATTTTGGCATAGATTAAGAGGGTTTTTGGAAGTGGTTGCAGCATTGAATATTTACATAACACTTCGCGGTAACAAAGCTTAGAGAGTAACAAAGCCTAAGCAAAAGATATTGCTTCAAAAATGAATCAATGCAAATACTGCAGATATTCCAGTTCCAGCTCAGGCTTAGTAACTAAGCATATATAGATATGCAGCAACAGGATTAGTGGTAACTGGTCCAGATTATACAGCTCTATATCACGTTCTCAGATACACTGTCTGGGTCCCTGCAAGTTTTAAATATTTTCATGCAAAGACTGCAACTACTACAAACGTCCCAGAGTTAGCCATTACTTGTGCAGTTCAAAATTTAAAATGGTTAAAAAATATTTAACACTTGTTAAGACAGTATAAACCTGCTTGGGGAGTCATGATAAGGTGCGAACAGATCTTATTGCTTTGGTTATTCTCACATTCCCAAAGGTAGCTAAACAGCATACCTTTTGCACTGCTGTTTAAATGTGTTGGATCTGTACAGATCACAGCTCTGCAGTGTGCTCTAACATCATGTGACACAGGCGAATGTTTTATCTTTAAAAATAAGAATGGTATCTCTTGTTTACTAGTTTTATATATCAATATCACATCAGAATTAATGGCTCACAACAGACACAAGATATATTGGCACACAAGCATGCCTTTGGAATGTGGGAGGAAACCAGGGCACCCAGAATAAACCCACGCAGACATGGGGAGGACATGTACTCCACACACCCAGAGTCTAGAGTTGACGTCACATCGGGGATCTCGGACCAGAAGCGACTGTGCTAACCACATGCACTACCTTGCTGCCATAAAGTATATCTTCATCTATATCTAGGCCACATGTACATTAAATTGCTAACATGAGGTAATTCATGGAGAAAATGTATGGTTAGCATATACAGTGGGAACACTGGTGAGTAATAGTTTGCAGAATAGTTTGGAGTGCTGGAAGCATAATGCATGTGCGCAGACCTCATGCTTTGGCAGTTTCTGTTTATACGGTGTCATACAGAGAGGTGTACAATGGGAAAATAAATTAAATGTTTTCATAGTTTAATAAGGATCTGTTGTCAATATGTAATTGTTATTGCTTCATATTACGATTAAAGGCTCTTTAAAGTCGTTAAAGTTGTTATTAACAGGAAGTAACAGGGCATCAAATACACATTTTTGACAGTTGGTTTATTTTGGTAAATTAATAAAAATGACAGTTAATAGTAATATTAGTAATAGTTTATCATTTGTTAGGAAATAATATAGATTAATATAAGTCACTGCTGTTATATATAATACAAATTCTGATATAAAAATATGGCCCAACCTATTTGCTCTGGAAACTGAATCATAGTACAATATCAACACAAATTAAAGTTAAATTACACATTTTACACAGTTCAGTGCACTGACATATGCATGACTAATGCAGGTTAAGATTCCAAAGTCTGCTGCACCCTGCTGTGGACATCCCTTAATAAACTTAAAGCATGGCAACTTATTAAGGTGTCTGAACAAGATCCAAATGCACAGAAACAAGTTAGTAAGGTGTGACTAGTGTTACGTGACTAGTGTGTTGTTCCACTTTACGAAATTGTTCCATCATCTTAATTATCATTTCCACACATTAATGTCATTCCCATGCATTTAATTATCTTGCTCCTACACCTTATTAAGCTGTGTCCATGCTTTAATTTTATTAAGAAAAGCAGCAGGGCTCAATAAAAACATTTCAAAAGGGTGCTAAATTATTTCAAAAGAATATCCTTGAAATCCTAAATCCTTCACAAAAATAAAATGAATATCAAAAATGACATTCAGTTCAACTTCTGAAAAACAGGAAAAATAAATATTAAAGACTCACAATTAGACTCCAGTCTTCAGTATTTAAAGGTGACCTTCAGATTACAGTACATAGCTATTTAACTTATTATAACTTATTTAAAGGAAGCCTTCACATCCAACCAAGCTGTAAATAGATGCAAGAGACAAGTTGTGTGTGACCGTACCTGGCTTTGAGCTCCTTGTAGTCCTCGCGTACTTTGCTGAGCTCCAACTGCAGCCTGGCTCGCTCCTTGGCCACAGAGTCGAGGGTTCGGCGGGCATCAGCCAGTTCATTCTCGTACGCTGCCTTCATGCCACTCAGCTCTCGACTGATCTCCGTCTCGGACTCGGTGATGCGCAGCCGCAGGCCAGCGTTCTCCACTTCCAGAGAACGCACTTTATCAATGTAGGTGGCAAGCCGGTCATTCAGGTTGCACAGGTCCTCCTTCTCCTGCAAGCGTGTAATGCGGGTGGGCGACAGCACGGTGGTCGCACCACCACGGCTGGATCGCTTCTGAGCCGGAGTCTCCATCACTGACTTTAGGTAGAGTTACGTGGGCTTTGGCAGTAACGCTGCTTCGAAAAGAGTGGAGAGAAAACAACACTTGAGTCAGGATTAGGCATTATAAAACATCTTGAGAATTTAAGCATAAATCAGGATTCAGAGATGTCTGCATGTTCTTTTTTTAATTGAAATACAGACGCTTGTGTCAGCAGAATTAATGGCACCTCTGGCCTCTGTGTCCTATTAATGTATTCCCTTCAGGGCAAATTTTACAAAATCCTACAAAACAAATGTATTCTATAAAAATTAATTTGTCACAATTACTGGCACCTGATGCGATTAGCAATGCGGCACAATTTTGTGTGGATATGTTCTGCTGGAAGATCCAGCCACATTCCAGATTTCCACGTTTAAAAACTTATAGTAAATAAAAACATTTCACTTACAGTTTTCTGTTCATTGCTAGGAAAGCTACAATGTGTGATATAATTTTGCAAAAGACATTGCTAAATTTAGATAGAAACTTTTATTTAAGAATTATTTAAATTATATTGATTAAATGCACATATTTTCTCATATTCAGTGTAATAACTACAATCTTTTAAAAAAATCTATGATCTCTATCAATGCTGCCTATAACTCTGGAATTCATTTCTGGAATTAATTACAATAAGTTCCAGCGTCTCCGCCTCCTCCCATTTATCCCACCCACCACAATTTTTTTAATTATCCAAATCTAGCAGGGTGTGAGCCATTTCAATAAGTGAATAGTAATCTTGTAAATCAAGTACAAAACAATTTTAATTTAAAAAAAGCCATTAAATTTGTGCAAACTGAATTAAATTCCCTCATTTACAAGATATGAAACAAAAAGCCACATTTAAGCATTCTTGCTTAATGGATGCAAGATCTCTCAATTGTTCCAATCCACACATCACAACTTAAAAAAAAAAAAAAAAAACATGGTGAAGCTTAACATATTTTAATATGTCATCATAAGCAGAAAATTCTAGTTTTCATAATCCGCCTTCCAACTTTCAACAGAGCGGGACATATCCTAAAAGCTGAGACACTCCCCCTGACCACCACACCCACCCAGCAAACGCTAACTGCACTATTTTCAGTTGTATGGAAAACTGCTCAAGGCCAACATGCAAAATCCACACAGCTTACAAGTTCTCTACTTCAACAGGAGTTCCCTAGTAACATAAAACAAACAGTCAAGTTTAGTATAAATGTTTTTACCGGCTAGAAGTAGACTGAGTAGAGCACAGCTCCTGTAGAGATCAGAGCGGGTTTGAGGAAGGTTGCTGTAGATAATACAAGCCTCTGTGTTGGAGTTTCAGAGCGTCTGGTCTGACTTTCTCACTCTGTCTTGGCAGGCTGCCTTTCAAGCCTTCCCTAGCAGGAAAGAGAGGAAAAATGGGAGGGGTTGGAAAAGAAGGCGGAACCACAAAGAGAGCAGAGCCTTTGCATTGCCATTGTCTTTCCATCCTGTCCCGTTGCCTCTTTCTGTACCCTGTTCTGCCCGCTTTTCCCATGTCTTCAGTTTGTTCTGTATTTTATATTTTACAGAACATACCATATTAAGCAAAACCCTTTTCTTATCAATAGTGGAACATTTCACATCATATGAGAAAGTTCAAAAAGCCCCTTAAAGTCCTGTTTTACATCAGCAACTATACTTTGCAGTCCCTTTCAGATGAGCCCATGCTGTACCATGTTCTCCCTTGTAACCCACACTTGCTAGCAGGAACGTTGTTACTTTCTCAAAAATCCAAGGATGTGAATAAAAAAAAAACACCAATATATATCCATTTAAATGCTTGAAGCTAAACGACCCGTGTTCAGAGAACTTCCCAGACAGACCACTTGTGAGCATGACACAATAAAGCAGGCATATTATTTATTGCAGGGGGGAGGCTTCCTTAAAAATAAACCATCCAATCAGGTAGACAGACAAGGTGACTGACAACCATCTGGGAGGGCATTTGGGATATGTACTGATATTTTTAACTCTAACGAGCTCTCAACTACAGTCTTCACTCCCGTCCCCACTCCTTTTTGCACACCAGGCTTTCTTAATATTGATTGGATTTAAGCAAAGTGACAGCAACTTATTAAAACAATACACAACATTATTAAAATATATATTTGCTAGCCTCTCAAGACAGGAGTCTTGATCTGGAATTAGCTACTTCTCCAGTCCTTAAAACAGGAGGTTAAAATGAAAGCTGAACACAATGCACCGGTATTTTTTTTTTTTTTATCTCTGTCTATTCTATAAAAACAATATGCAGGATATTGCTATTTAAAATGTAAAAAAAATCAACACATTTACCTGTACAGACAATAAATGTCTTGTTTACTGGAAACATAGATAACAGAAATAAAGGAGCACTGTTGCGGCAACCAATAATCAATTGTAGGAGACATTCAGGTATACACCTGTTTAATGCTTCATTGAAACTGATGAAACTATCCTTCAAAGAAACTATGATGGCATTTACAATGAAAACAGTGCATTTACAAGGAAAATCAAGTTATTATCATAATCTGTACATAAATAAGACAGGAATGCAAACATCTTCAGTGAACAAATTGGCTGACTAGCTTAAAATTACATGGTTCTGCTGTCAGTAAATTCCTTTAGGCATTAAAAACGTCTCACACGAAGTGAGGCAAATACTTCGGTTAAAAGCATTCTGGAGATAAAATGATCAGTACACAACCATCCTAGGCATGTGACAGTTACCTTGTGTCCAGAAATCTTATTGGACAATCCATTTTCATTATGTCATCCCTTTGCATTAAATAACAGACCTTCTTTATTGTGTCACAACCATAATGGACCAGTGGGAATTTGTTGGAAAATGAGGCTTGTAACTCCAGGAACATTAATACTTTAAATACTGGTCTTTCAAAGAGGGGAAGCTCATTGTCAGCTTACCTTTTAAAGAAAATGGTCTGTGACCCTATCGTACCAAGTAGGTATCTATTCCAGGGACTTGACCAGTGTCCTCTCGATGGCCAGCATACCTAGGCTTCTCAGGCGGCCTTGGCACAATGCGTAGGACTTGAGCCTTTTTAAACTGGATAAGCTCCTTTCTACACCTGCACATATAGCTCCAGTTGTTACCGCTAACAATAACAGTTTGTACAGCTGAGGCATTGCACTTTCCAACTCCATGTCTTTTAGAAAAAAAAACAAGAAATCACACAGCTTTCCAATGTTACTATGAAAGTCTTGATTTGAATACACGACTTGAAGTTCAGATCTCCCTGGAATGCCTCCTATGGAAACAGTTCTCTAATGCCAGCAAGCTTCCCTGGATTGACTAATTCTAAGAAGTACAAACTTTCGAGATGTGAAAAAAGCAAAGGAATCTACTCAATAAGATTATCACGAATGCCCATGGTGCGTTCTCATGGGCTCATCTCGTGGGTCGGATGCGAGACCTGCTGCTTTGGTATAAACAGCTTATCCGCCATCATGTGCACCTTGCTAGCTGGCTATGTCACTTCAACCCAACCAACAGTATACATGATTGATTGAACAAATTAACAATATTAAACACAAAAAGGTAGTGTTGAAATTATGTTAAACTGTATAAACATCTAGAATTCTTCCTCCAGGAATTATAAGGACAGTCATATGTCCTACAATTCATGGCGACAAATCGCACAAACCATCGTGTTCTCCAGTATTTTGCTTTGACTTATTCAATGGGATAAAAAACACTTTCTCTCATTTACCCAGCGTTTTATTATAAGCTTTTGTTGTGACAAAACCCTCAGACACCCCTTGACAAAACCCTCAGACACCCCTTAGCGTTGTGGCTGTAAATTACTTTTCGGCGCTATGACATCAATGTAAAACTATAAATTAAAAACGACCATGTTGACGTGATGGAGGAGCATAATCCAAGCTTTAGAGAAATCGCAGCTGTATCTTATAATACTGGCAAGTCCCTAAATGACTGCTGCTTCAACAAGCCCCTTAACTGCGTACCCTAACTCCATCAAGAGTAGATCAAAATAGAAATTGGTTGCTTTGGCACATGCATCCAAAACAGGCCGTTCTGGTCTTGCATTGTTCATACAGGCCATGGTGTTTCTCCAAGCCATAACAGACACAAACACCTGATGGCAAATAACCTGCTTTTGTTCAATACCACATTTTCTGAATCCAAAATACCATCATCTTTGGAGTTATGTAAGCTTAATATAAAAAAAACAACATTTACAGGGTGCCTACATTTTGCACAATACTGTAAGACCTTTAAGACCTATAAATTCTTTAGAAGACTTACATAGAATTCAATCACAGCCTCAGACTTGTTAGGCGAGTTTTAAGTAAACTAGCCCTTTACTTTTAGTTTGAGTAGAGGAAAACATGCCCTTGTAGCTATGAGTAATTCAGTGGAAATTCAGCTTCATCCAATCTAGATCCATATGCGAGTCATGCCTACCATTAGCGCGCACACACACTTCTCTGTGTTTCAGTTGGGTGGTTCTTCCTCTAGCAGGCCATGTGCCCACTGCATTCCTCACTACAATGTGGCTGATTGCCTTTGGGAATGCTCCTCTGACCTTAAAGAAGCTGTTATTTTACAGTGTGACATGGTGCCATTTTCCCACCGAATGGCCTTACCAGTTATTGTCGTACATTTTTTAAATTACAAGGTACCAAATAACCTTTTTCAGGGCAGTACAAGTTGTTTTTCAACTATTAACTCATTTGTTTAGTTGAGACGTTTACTCAATCACCGTGCTGTTTCAAAGACCTAATGTTGTACCTAGAAAGTATAAAATACATTTTTAAACATTCCTAAAAACCAGCTAGATAGAAAACCATTAAAATGTCTTTTACTTGCTGAAAAAAAACTGAAATAAAAAAACAGAAATCACTATAAAGCATAACTACACACAAGTCACCTGTCAAATAAACTAAAACATAGATCCTAATAGAATATTCATTTTAAGACCTCCAAACTATGTCATAACGCATCATTTTCATGACACTTAAGGTTAGTACAACATACAAAATACAACATGAATGCAAGACTCATCAAAAGAAGACCTGCAGGGATTGATGATTGTATCATCAATTACGATCTTACCATAGTCAGTGAAAATGGCAGGTATATTAGGTACACCACCGTGTTTCTACACTCATTGTCCTTTTTATCAGTTCCATACCATATAGAAACACTTTGTAGTTATACAATTACGGACTGTAGTCAATCCGTTTCTTTACAGACTTTTAATAGTCCCATTTCCTCCCCCTGGTCAGGTCCCCCACAGATCAGGTACTATGTGGGTGTTCAACCATTCTCAGCACTGCAGGCACACTGATGCGACTGCGATGTGTTAGTGTGTGTTTTGCTAATACAAGTGGATCAGTAGTGCTGCTGGAGTTTTTATACTCTTTATTCACTCACTATACATTCTATTTAACACTTCTCCATGTTGCTCCACCTTGTATTTGTAAAGTCAGAGACAGCAGCTCAACTGTTGCTGTGCTGTGCTGTTTGTGTTTGTCATCGTCTAATCCTTTATCAGTGCCCACAGTATGTCACCTAAAGGATACTGGTGGCTGGACATTTTTGAAAGGTGAACTGTTTTCAATCCAGTAGAGACCCTGAGATGTTTTTTAAAACTCCAGCAGCACTGCTGTGTCTGATCCACTCATACCAGTACAACACACACCAACATGTCAATTTCACTGCTGAGAATGATCCAGCGCCCAAATAGTACCAGTTATCTGGTGGTCCTAACCATTAGAGAACCAAGTAACAGGGAACAACGCATGTATGCAGAGGAACAGATGGGCTACAGTTTGTAACTGTAAACCAACAAAGTGAATCCATACGATACTAGTGCAACGTAGTATTTGGTGAGTTTTTGTTTTATTTGAGAATGCCCGGTTTTGCATGAAACTGTAATTAAACAAGGTTAAGACGTTTTTCACCATTACGTGATGGAAAAAAACATTTAGTGTTAAATACAAGGGTTTAGTAATTATGCGTTATCAATCATGATACCCTTTACATTTCTCCTGTCTGAGCTAAATACATCTCTGCATGAAACCTGGCTCCTGTAGTACAAACACAGCAGTAAGAGTTACAACAAGAGAGCATTTAAATACAATTATAGCGAATAACTAAAGTATAAAAGATATTTCTTGGACTGGCTGCCGCTTGCTGTTTGAGAGTCGGACGTTTTATAACTGAACTGAATTACTTAAACAAGCGTTATTTTCCAAGGGTAATAATAACAAACAGCTGAGTCATAGAGCAGGTATGAAAGGTCTAAATCGTTACATAGCTTGGTGATAAGCATTAGCTTTTATAAAGAGGGGTGAAAAGTAAATATAAATAGTAAAAAAAAAGAAGAACGACTCACGGGAAATTCGTCCCTAAATAAGGTAAGGTTTGGGAGTGTAAACCGCAGCATTCCTCTCCTGCACTTCTCACTCACACAGAAATACGCCCTGCTCCCTCTAGTGAACATTTAGAGCATTACATCATACTCATGAACCCTCCGATTACGCAACTGAACTTCCCTAATGGTAATATGTTTGTTTTTTAATTTCTCAAAGCTCTAAAAACAAAACAAAAAATAGATTGCGATTGAAAAATATCTCTCATCCTTCTAAGTAGGTGAACTTTTAGTCAGCCACTGATTGTGTAAGTTATTCTACTTAGAAAGACGAGAGAGGTCTGTAATTTTTATCCTAGGTACACTTCAACTATAAGATAAATAAAAGATATATAAAATCCAGGAAATCACATTCTAAGATTTTTAAAGAATGTATTTGTAAATTATGGTGGGAAATAAGTATATGCTCAATAACAAAAGTTCAACTCAAACAGAGGTCAAACATTTCCTGTAAGTCACCACCAGGTTTGCACACACAGTAACTGGTATTTTGGCCCATTCCTTCATGCAGATCTCCTCTAGAGCAGTGATGTTTTGGGGCTGTTGCTGGGCAACACAGACTTTCAACTCCCTCTACAAAGTTTCTATGGGGTTGAGGTCTGGAGACTGGCTAGGCCACTCCAGGCCCGTGAAATGCTTTTTATGGCACCACTTTGGTTCCAGCTCTCTGCAGGTCATTCATCAGGTCCGTCCGTGTAGTTCTGGGATTTTTGCTCACCCTTCTCATGATCATGTCTTCCATTTTCCTACAATTGCTTTATTCACACCAACCTGCTTGCCTATTGTAGATTCACAGCCTGGTGCAGGTCTACAATTTTCTTCCTAGTGTTCTATAACTATAGCTCTTTGATCTTGGCCATGGTTGAGTTTGGAGTCTGACTGTTTGAGGCTGTGGACAGGTGTCTTTTATATAGATAATGAGTCAAACAGGTGCCATTAATAAAGGTAAGGAGTGGAGATTCTTACAGATGAGGTTTGTGAGAGCCATAAATTTTGCTTGTTTGTGGGTGACCAGATGCTTATTTTCCACCATAATTAACAAGTAAATTCTTTAAAAATCCTAAAATGTGATGTCCTGGATTGTAGCATTTTTAAATACATTTACACATAAACATATATGTATTTGACATTATTCAGTACTATTCTTGCACTTGCAATGTTTAACCTGGTGTGAAAGAATGCAATGGCATACAAGGACAAGTTGATATGATCATAATAGGCTTAAACTTTTGTTTTATTTGCATTTTCCATATCAGAACTTTTTATGATTTGGGGTCATAAAATGCAATATTAAAATGACTAATGGTAAGAGCCTGCCACTGGAAACAACTCTTCCCCAGGTCTCAATGTTCATATTCTAGTCTTGTTCATATCCTGTCTTATGTGCCATTTGGTGAAGGCAATTATTCATTTGGTGAGTGGTGCTACAGGAAAATGTTTGAGCATTAATAATTTGTGCAATGAAATTGATAGTTTAAGTAATAAAACTGCAAAAGTAACCTGGTCATGCAACGTTCTGCCATCCTGTGTGGTCCATGCCTAGATCTACACCATCTGTTCTCTGGGACAGAGTATCTGACCTATAAAATACAGTGTATATAGAAAAGTTTTTCAAATGTTTGCCCATATTCTTTAGAGAATTGAATGTTTAGGTAAATATTGTGGTGAGCTGTAGTTGTTTGCACTATTGAAATCCATATACTAATTTAAATCAGTCTGGCTTAGTTTCGTATGGACATTCACTTTCCTATCCCTAATCCCAAGTTAATCCTAAAGTCCTAAGTCCAAAATTTATAGCATTCGATTTTTCTTATTAATCACCCAGTGTCACTAAAAAACACATCGACAATACAGGGTGAGTCAGAAGACACATAACACCCTAAATACCCCAGTAAGGAATGGGTGAGGGATCTTGTAGGCTATGTCAGGAAAAAGCCAAGATATCGGATCAAGGGCAAGTTTAATGAAGCATGAAGATCAGAGAAACCGGAAACAGATTTGCAATATATTTAGTGGTTTTAAAATTGTCAACACAGAAAGTTCAAAACTTTTGTTGTTCCTCACAACTAACTGAAGATGGAATTCATTATTCTGATGTCTAGACTTCAACACAGCACTGTTAAATCCCTCCTAACCGAAAATTCAGATAAACTGGGACTGTGGACGACAAGCCTTGTAGTGTTCATCTGAAGAACGCTACCAACGAAGAAACAATGGTTTTGGCAGCATTTGCAAAAAATTCACGACGCGGCATGGGACGTGTCCTGTGTCTTTTGACTCATCCTGTATAATGTCAAAGTCACAGCAAAATTCAAATGTACTGATATAGCACTTTATATAACAGTTTATAATGGAGCATTGTCTAAAACAGCATTATGAACATCTAGATCTAAAGCTCCAAAGTAGGCTGGGGTGACAGTGTCAAGGAAAAACTCAACTTTAAACATTATAAGGAAGAACCCTTGGTAGAACCTAATTAATACTCTCCACAGCTTTATAACAGTGCCCTTTTGAGTACATTCCACCCATGGTGAATTTTATTTTACCATGGACTACTAATAATAAAGTCATCAAGAAACAGACTGATATAAAAAAAATACTTTATTCTGAAGTAATCATTACTACATGTGATTGTCAGGTGTGGGCCAATTAGTCTGTTGTGTTATTTGGAAGGAGATTAGTTGTACCTGAGTAAGTATATCATGGTTGTTTTAAAGCAACTGATCACTTATCTAAACAAGATATTTTAGTCAATAAGTTATAATAATGGGTGGCACGATGGTGCAGATCCCTGGCTCGATCTGTGGTCCAGTCTGAATTTGTGTGGGGTTTGTATGTCTTCCACGTGTTTGCATGATTTCCTGCTTTCTGCAGGTACTCCAGTTTCTTCCCACAATCCACAGACATGTTATGTGATCCGGTCTCTCTAAGTAGTCTCAGTGTGTGTGTGTGTCCTGTGATTGACTGGGACAGTTGTCTGCAGTTGGTTCCTGCATTGTGGCCTGTGCTGCCAGTAAGAACCTAAATTGAATTTACTGGATATGAAAAGGAATTAATTAAAAATAATTCTGATCAAATGATTAAGTGTTTATTTTCAACTGAATGTCGAGTAATGTGTAATGCAGCTTGAAATGTTTTTTTAAAGTATTTTCATTTAGAGGGTGTAATGAGACAAAAGTTAAGGATGTTGATACATATGATTATGTTCTATAGCCATTTTAAAATAAATGGCTAATATATAAAAAAAAGTAGATTACTAAATAATGTTTAAAAATAACACTTTCTCAAACAATATTTTAACCTTAGTCTAACACAAAATTTAATATGATCAATAAACATGTTTATATAAGTGTTTAAGTAAAATAATTAAATGTTTTACTTTACCAGCATCACGCGTTCAGGAAGTAGACATATGCTAGGTTGCATTTTCTTTTATTATTATTATTATTATTATTATTATTATTATTATTATTATTATTATTGCTTTTAATAGGATGTTCACACTTATGGCACTTAGAGGCCCTGTTATCAAGGTCCCCCTCAGCACCAGCATCCCCAGTTCGATCCTTTCATATAGACTTCATATGTCCTCACCAGGTATACTCCAGGTCCAATGACAAGCACTAATTTAGCTTAATCACTAAACTACTGCACTAGTTTAATTACTTAGTTGGCCCAATATGAGTATGTATAACTAGTTTCAAAGCAACCTTGTGTATCAATGTAACCTTGTGTCTGCCATTAAATAGCCATAGATGCTGAAAGTAATATTAAATAAACCAGTGAAACAAATGAACAAACAAACAAATCATAACCAATACAAGGGTGTGAGTGTGGGCCTAATACTAAGTTTATAAAATGTGTATTATGTGTTTGTGGGACTGTGCCATGTTATGGACTGGCACCCTATCCAGGGGTGTTTCCCCACCTTAAACTCTGTGCCACCCTGAATTGTATTAAACTAATATAAAACATTAATGAATGTTGAATTTTGGTTAAATCTCCATTTACAGTATTTAACACCTGCCCCTATTAAGAACGACTTACAACTGATTCACACTTACAAGGTAATAATCAAGCAGTGAGTCAAGAGCCTAGCACTGGAGCAGAATTTTAAGCTAATGGTTAATAGCACTACTACCTCAGACTGGACTAATCTTTCAAAGGCTAGATGTTTACTATGTTAATTATTAAGTAACTAGTAGAAGTAAAAAACTTAATCCATATGTGCATTACATTTTTAATGCTTTGTAATTTTATTGTACTTTTTGATTTTTGATTCTATGACTTTAATTCAACCCCTTGTTATTTAATAACTCATACACAGTATATATGTTTTAGAAAGTCTAGTGATATAAATATGGATATCACATCAGCGATATTTACACTTGATCAATTTTTGGAAGTTATATATAGAATCAAGTGTACTGAATGTAAGAATGTGGTGAACACTTTATATAGTTATTCCTATGGTATATGCCTAAATTTAAGGTGCTTTTGTTTAATCTCTAGTTTAGTACTCACACATAGTTTCTGGACATTTACTTCTATTACAGCAGTAAAACTGTATATCAAATATGCATATTTTAGTTCTGATTTAGCAAATACTAAATACTATTTAGCAAGTGCTCATCCTACTGAACATCAGGTGTCTAGAGTTAGTTACATATAGATTTTAGTTATATTAGTAACATTAGTGAAGTGGAGTGTGTCCCCCCAGGAAAGCCTCGGCTTCTTAGTCACTGTGCCTTTAGTTTAATACCAAAGATGAACAACACATGTTTTGCTCCAGCAGCTGTGTTTACTCGTTCCTGACATCAAAAGCCACTTTGTCAAACATTTCCTCTTCATGAGTCATGAACACATGTGAAGAATAGAGCAGAAACATCCATCCAACGTTTCCACTGGCAAATTACGCGTGCATTAACACATTATATACAAGCAAAATGCAAATAGACACAATGTTGCTAAATGAATAGTTATGTTTATTTTAGTGCACATACAGACAAGTCATTATGTTGTTAAATGAATAAACAAATTAAAAAGAAGCAGGTTTATGAACTGCTGATTAATATTGATTTGCCTCATCTCTTAAAAAAACAGAAAAACATGTACAAATACGTAGTGCATTCCTTACTTATTCTGTTACTTCGAATTAATTGCTTTGTCAGTACTTCGTTCTTTGCTCCTACACACACGCGCTACTAGCTCCTAGCAGTTTGTTGTTCCAAACTACTTTTATTATTATTCTATATTTTACCTAATTGATTCATACTTTAACAACTGTACTGTCTTCCTTCCTGTTACCGGTCGATTATTTGTATCTGTTGTTCATCGTTTTTAGAAAGTTTACGGCTTTGTCCATAGTGTGTTTGTTTATTAGCGTTTAGTAAATCTCCGGTATACATTTAATTTTGGCGTTGTTTTCATTACAGTTTAAATCCATAACTCTTCTTACAGTCGGTTCTCACTCCATGTTTGTTTATTAGCATTGGCTTTATCTTCGTAGTAGTCCCAGTTCTCTCTTTAAAGGTAGCTATTACGGTGACTTTTTCTGATTTTCCATCTGCGATTTATTCGGCACTGTGTTGGACCTCCGGTTCCAGTGTACGAGGATCTACAGCAGGAAGTCTACTGTACTCCGCTGAATCACCTGTGCTCACATCTTAAACCATCAACTCACAACCTCACCCGAAGCTAAGTACATTTAATTGATTAATTATATTAGCAGTAACATGCCTCCTGTTGTGCTTGTTCCCTGTGCTGTTCTTCTTCGGACGTTAGTGTAAATTTTGTTTGTGATAGGTGTAGGCTTGTAGCTTGTAGCTAAAAGATTTTAGTGTTACATGTGCGCATCCAGACATTAGAGAAGGCTAGCTCAGATTCTAGCTTAGCAAGTCTTGATGCCCCAGGCATATTTAGTGGCAGCGCCCTCACAGCAGGGCAAGTGGGTGACGGTTCGGCGATGTACTCGTAGGGTTAGCCCACCGGAGCACCACTCTTTACCCGTTCACGTGTCCAACAGGTTTACCCTCCTCAGTGAAACACCTACTGAGAAGCCTGTTGAAAGAGCTCTGGTCATAAGTGACTCTATTCTGAGACACGTGAAACTAACTACCCCTTTAGGGATCCCAGCAACTAGGGTTTTATGTATGGAGCCAGAGTGCCGGACATACTAGGGAGCCTTAGCGAGCTTCAGAATCATAGATTCTTCAGGATAGTTATTCATGCAGGGGCTAACGATATACACCTTTGCCAGTCGGAAGTTACTAAGGCTAATTCTGTAGAGGTGATTAGAGTTGCAAAGGCAATGTCCGATGCAGTAGTGTGCTCTGGCCCCATCCCAATGCAGCGAGGTGACCAGACCTTTAGCAGGCTGTGGTCACTTAACTGCTGGTTGTCCAAGTGGTGCTCTAAAAACAATGTGGGTTTTTATAGACAACTGGACTAGTTTTGAGGGTAAGCCTGGCCTCTTAGGACAGGACGGTGTCCATCCTACCCAGGAAGGAGCTGCACTCATCTCCTGTAGTATTGCCCATAGTCTTATGACAGGATTTGTTAGGGGATGACTATCCAGAGCAGGGGTCAGGCGGCAGGCAATTACGCTTAACCATCTGTGTATCTATCCTGAATCTTGGAGAAAAATAAGAATAATCCTAGATTTCTATTTAATACAGTCTCCAGATTAACTAAAAACATCACAGAAACCGACTC
>JAUZST010066956.1:0-22335 GCA_034779995.1 Parotocinclus haroldoi | reverse complement strand
CACACACACACACACACACACACACACACACACACACACACACACACACACACACACACACACACACACATTTCAGTTAATGCCTCTGTTTTTCCTATTTTCTATTGGGTAATGACTTTATTCCAAATGAGTGCAGTCGAATTAATGATAAACAGTTCTTATTTGACATGGAAAGGGGAAACACTTCAGTATTTGTCTTTTTTAAGTCTGTTTTCCAAAATAATAGTAGACAGGGCTATGCAAAGACTATACCACAGGATTACATAAACGCTGTAATGCGGTGTTTGGTGTCAGCAGCTAAATGTGAGGTTTCTTACTTCAGATTTCATTTAACTTTTGCTAAAATATATATCACTTTGATTATAACCACACACACAAGGCCAATACGGAATATGCAATCTTTGCTTATGTGATGTTTGAGAAATTTGAGAGATGTCTTGGTTTCCTTCTCCCACACTTCAGTGCAGGCGTGGCATCTGTCAGAGACACTCAGTAGGATATTTGATTGTGTGCGGGTAGATCCAGATTTGCAGCCGACCCAAAACATGAAATGTTCACATTCCTGTGATTGATTTTCTTCTCAAACGCAGGCAGTCTTTCCAACAGAGACATGTTCCTGTGTATTGATTGGACTTTGAATATTTGGTAGACTTCCTGTAAAATGCAGGTTTAGAACCCTGCAATGGAGGTGCAGTCTGACAGCGTCAAGCAGCGCGATCACACTGCATCATGAGAAATATAACTATAGTCATTTAAGTCCAAAATCAAATGCTATAGACAAGTTGAAAACACATGCCTCTTTAAATTACCCCATGTTGAGCTTTCCTTCTGCACCCAGTTTGGCTGGTAAATAGATAAGACACGAGTGGTGCAGAGGAAAAGGTGAATTATGGAGAAAAAAAAATATAATAGGTGTATATAAAAGGTTTTGCTGTGGCTTTGGTAATGGTTTGGGTGAGCCACTGCCAAAACACTGCCTGTAGTTTGTTTCCTGGAGTGGACAGACGCATGTTTCCATAACTCATATGATCAGTGTAAATCCATGCATTTAAGGTTGAGCGATATGATGTAAATATGTTGCAACTATAGAAATGTCTACTTGCAGAACATAGGATATTTCTATAACCTCAGAACATTTGGAAGTGCATCAAACTGCAGCCATGTAGTGCAGTTAATATCAAATAGACTGGACAAAACTGTAACAATGGAGTATGATTTCACTCAGTACTAAATGTCAACGAATGCCATTCAGCATGGTAATTTGTGGTTTGAGATTCAGATTCCTCCTGAACCATTCATTAGCTTTCATTAGCACCCATACTGTAATAGGAATATTCTAAAACGTGTTTTAAATCTCAAAAACTGAGACCAAATATGGTTCTGAAAAGCTAGACCATGGATGTGGATTTGGATCATCTGAAGGCATGATGCCCCCATGCTTACTGGCTTTCAGCGTACACTTTGGGGTGCTTGCTTTTAACCCAATCCTGCATAATGTTTATATACGTCATGGGGTGTCAGTTTAGGCATGTCTGCCTACTGATAGTTTTAGTTTTTTGCTAAATTACATGAGATATGTTATGTTTGAATGTTTTGCACAGTACATCATGGACTTTTGACTAATAGAGGTGAGATTTGCTAGGACAGTGTGGGAGCTCTTTTTTGTAGTTTTGCATTTGTGAGGTTTAAGTGAATGATATTTTGCGTGCATGATCAGACCAGATACCTGGCTATTAATTCCGTCTGTGTACTTTGAAATAGTTAAGAAAAATAGAGTGAAAAAAGTCAGTGTTCACACCTTGGACACTTTATTAGAGATTATTGCAAACAAATGCCCTTGACTAGTTTGTGCTATGTTGAGTGGGTGTATAAAATAGTGCACCAGTGAACCTGAGTGATCTAGGTGTCATGAGATGCTGGTGAAATTTTGCTTCTACCTGTTCTCCTTTCATGTGGTGAAGAGTCAATTTTCCGAAAAAGAAGCTTAACAACTTGAGTGAAAGCAGGCAATGTGAGCACGGGCCAAATGGCAGCCTTCCTCCTGCTCCATACCTGCATTATCCAAACACGAGGAAGGTGCGAGTGATTGAGTTCTGTTTAGGCCAAGCGCTCCATTTTTTCTGTACCTGCTGCTGGACTGAAATGCATCTCCTTCCATTAACCTTACAAAATGTCATGACATGATGGATTGCACTCACGGACTTGCAGATGGTGTGACAGCTCTATGAGTTGGAAGATGCACAAACACACACGCACATACACAAAGCATAGATCTATTTCAAAAGACATTTAATCTCAGATGTTTGTCATGTTCAAGTCTAAGAATAGTAAGGAACTTCTGTATTTTTGAATCAGATATAAGCACTGAAAAACAGTTAAAGCTCAAGTGTACATTTAACCCAATTCATTATTTGTCTACTCTTTATTTATGTACTAAAACTGTTCATATAACATATGTAAGGGCCATTCTTGCAATATGAGTTGACTTTGTTGGCGCATCACCAAAATGGCAAAGCTTCCAGGTGCTCCAGGTCAGAAGAAGAGCAATAAATTCTACCTTGTCTTGTCCAAATGTTCAGAATGTACAAGTCTGAGAAATGCTTAATTCAATGCCCTCATGCTGAGTAGGGGGCTGCCTAGTCACAGACCAGTCAGAGTGCACACCATATTATCCTCTGTCGGGCAGCATGGTGGCTCAGTGGGTAGCACTGCCACCTCAACACAAGAAGGTCCCACCTCAAGCCCAGGGTGATACTGATAGTGATATTCAATAAAACCAAAAGTAATTACAGTGGATATGTAAGTGCCTGAGCTGGATCTTGAAGGAATGGAAAAATGTGTATTTTTTTTCCATTACATGGAAGATTGTTTGTGTGTTTTCTATGCTGGGATGTAATGGTACCAGGGGGCACTGTGGATAAAAGGCAAGCTGGTGGACAGAGTGTGATCCTCTGAATAATGTTCTGCTGGGATTCATGTTAATGTTAAATTAACGTAACAGCTAATGTTTGCAATAATGTGGTTATTAATGTTTTATTTATACTGTATACACAGTACTGTGCATTGTTAGGCGGGTATATACGTTTTTCTACAATGTACATACGTGAGTCATGGCTGCCTCATGTATCCTCGACCATTTGAAGCGCTGGTTGTGTACATTCTCAGAAATTAATGTGTCCATTAGATGCAATACGCGCACAAATGGTTGGGGGCAGTGTAGGCGTTCTGCAGCAACAAAAATAGCTTACAGTTTTGAAAAGAGGCTCTGAACAAGTCTGCAGTTACTCACATCTACACGATGTGTCATTGCTGCTGCACAGTAACAAATATGCTTGTTTAAACAGCTGGCGAGAGATCAGGTCACTTTTGTTATTCGATGTGGAAACAAGTCCGAAGCCGTATATACGCGGCAAAAAATGCTGAACAAATGGAGTGGGTCAGTGTTGATGGCATGTATTGGCAAAACAATTTCCTTAATCACTGGTACATTTGACACATCTATTTTCAACAAATAAAATGCGGTACAATTTAAGTCTGTCCTCAATAAATGTTTCATTGAGCTTGCCCTCTAGTGGAATCCACCAGTAACACGCGTAATACACCGCAAAGTATGTTAACAACAACATTCACGCCACAGCCGGTTCTCTACGCAAGCATGTGATTTACCAGCAAGTATATCTCTGGCCTTAGATAGGCGACCTTCAGATTTCTTGTATTAGCAATGGTATAATAACCATACTCTCAACGACTGGACACAAATTTCCAACTTGGGTCTGTCACTTTATAATATTGTTTTCACTGATCTTCATTTAAATCGTTGTGAGCTTTATTGTGTCTTAACCTTTTTCCTTTGGAAAGCTGCTACCCTTCCAAAAATAACATTCCTGATCAAACATCTAGAAGCTTCAACTTGGCATCTCGATGAAGCTGCTATTGCTCTAGTGTAAGGAGAGGTCAGATTATATATATATAATTGCCACCCACTGTAGCCCATCAAAGACATTTTTATTGGATGAAAATTCCCTTTATTTTATATCATCCTATCAAAATCGTTCTAACAAAACGATTTTCAAAAATTATGGTAATTATATCTTTACTAAAACAATGGTATATTTAATCAAATTGTCTAAGTCTTTTACACAGTACTGCATATGTCTGAATGTATCTGAGTATTAATCTGCATTCAAGGTGCAGAACCCTAAGCGTTTGTGGTTGTAGGACACCTGGATGTACCATGCACCTTTTGGCTTTGTAATATTGCCAACTGTGAGTGGTGTGTGGTCTATGTCTTATCCACTTTTGTACTAAGCAAGGTATGTTAACAAATTTGTAATTATTAATTTATTCACTGTATACCCACTTCCTCCTAAAATCTACCACTGCTGTGCTGATTTTGGCTCTTTATAGCATTATATATATAACATTAATATTATTATTGTGACAGATGTGTAGCTGTCAATTGTATGTATGCTGTGTGTCTGTTTCTGTCACCTGGAAATTGTAATGCTAAAGAGGTTGTAAATTTGCCGTCCTATTGTGGGACAAGTTTTTAATTATGGTGCACCGTATGAAGCCATGATACCTTTGTGTGGGAAGTGTAGGACATGGTGCACAGGTAAACGACAGCATTGCCCATTCAGAGGGGCAGCAGGGAAAGTTGTGAACTGTCAGGGACGCGGCCTCCTGCAAAACTTTTTAGCAGTGCAAAGCTTTCACGGTGACTCATGGACAGACACTCCTATGTTGTGTTTTAACCTACTAATTACTGGACCTCAGGGCCTCTGCTGAGTCCCAATCATCCTGGTCATCACATTCCGCTTGTACACAAGCACAAAATACTGGGCCTGACTGCTTTTCATGCTATCATGCTATCTCTGGAGGAGAGTAAGAGATTGCCGGCTCTCAGCAGCGACTCTCTGATGAGAGATGTGTTTACCTAGGCACATTCTATTGAAAGGGATGATGAATGTGTCCTCGGTGGGGCTCTTTGTGAGCAGGTTGGCTCTGGGAGCTGGGCCGAGAGAGAACGGGCAGACGGCGTGCTCTCTGAGGGCGAAGCATGCTCTAAGCACTGGCCCTGAGTGGGAATTGCCTCATCCAGGGCTCTGAGGATTTAACGCTAATATCAGTCTGAGACTGGGTGCACTCTTAATCATCTTAAGAGCAAGAGCTAGCAGCAGGAGAGGTAGAATGAGGCCGTCTCACGAGGCATGCGTGTGTGTGCGTGTATGACAAACACGAACCTGAGGACGGGAGCGGAGTATGGAAGAAAGAAACAAATGAAAAAAAGCAGACACTGCAAACATGGCAAAAGCTGAAGGCAGACTCCAGCAGTGGTACACGTCCCAAAAACAGACAGACCTTATGCTCTGCTTTTTGGTGTCATATTAATCAAAGGGTTGCAATTGGCACATCATTAAATTTCAGACCATCAATAATACAGTGGTGGCAAATTCCAATTCTATGTAAATGTCGACGTTATTTTGGGAAAACTTAGTTCGGTAAGTGAATCCTTAGTTCATTGCTAGTTCCTCTTTAAGTTGTTTCTTATAACAATATTATAACTTCTAACTGCACATCCTGCACACTGTGACTCATCCTCACTCTCAATGGATGTGGTTTGACTGCGATTGTGATAGGATGGATCTTGCTCAAAAGGATGTCCGTCTGCAAACTATGCCAGAAATTGGTTGGTTTTAAAGTTTTAATTTATTTCACTATCCATGAACTTACCATTGTGCCGACAGGCTTAAATGGGCTAAATATACCAGCACAAAAACACACTCAGCAGACTCATGGAATCATACTACAAAACAGTGCCTTATAACAAGAGAAGCAGTACATCATACCCATTAAATCACAAACATGTGCCAATTCATTGTAAACTTAAGATATAACATATTCACTGCCAAAGTATTGATATGAGTGCAATTGAGATATCATGTTTGTCACTATCTTGCACCACTATCCATAACTAGGGTTTCAGGTTTAATAAAAATTACAAATGCTCTGGAGCTTTGCTACACACAGCTGCTACAGAGAACAGTGATTGACAGAAGCAACTTACAAATGCCTAAAGCAGATCAATAAACGCTTGCTCAACAGATTTTTACGTTGCATAGTTGGTTCTAAATTAACTAACCGTGTAATGAATTAGAAAACTTTAAAACTGACTTGATAACACAGGGGAGAGTAAAGTGTTAGGAGCATAAATCAGTGAGTGAGGTGACTGTTGTTACAAGTTTCTTTCACTTGAGTCCTAGTAGAACGTTTGTTACTGGACGAGCCGCTTATCTTTCCTCCCATCCCTCAGATGCAAGCACTTGTGTGTCCAAAAGCCACAGTTGGGAACCTGGTTTCCGCGGTGGATGGTTAGCGCTGTGCTGCTGCGCCACCAAAGCACAGCAATATGTAAATGAGTATACAATTTTTGAATGTTGCATTCTAAACGAATCAGCCAGATCATGGAAGTGCTATGCTGTGAAACACAATATCACATTCAAATGTGAATAGGAGTTCTAATGTCACATCCCTGAGACTGGAATTGACCTTTTTATTTTTGCCCATTTGCATACCCAAATGATATTTTAGCCATGGACAGGTTTCTTTCTGAAGCCTGTTTGGCTTTCTAATGCCTGTCTGGAGAAGGAGAGCAAGCTGGTGAATGCTCTTCCTTGTGTTGTGTTACTGCTGTGTGACTGGCTTTGCGTTGAACCCCAGCTGTTCTCCGAGGTGCAGGTGTGGAGAAAAGATTATCTTGGGCCTCATTCTCATATCCTCTCTATGCATGGCAGCCAATAGAACATCAACCGCTCGACTGCTTTCATCTGTTTTGCAGCATTTCCTATGAGTTTGGATGTCACTAACTCCAACCCTTGCACTCTTTCTCTCCTTTTTTTTCTCCCTCCCTCCATCTTGTTGTATCACCACAGATAAAGGTGCAAACGAATTAAGAGAAAGACAGAGGAAGAGAAATAAAAGGACGAGTGAGAGAAGAAGACAAGAGTGAAGAGACAGTGTACAATGTGCTAGAGGAGCAGGGGAAGACAATCACAAGTGTTTTTCTGATATTCTCTGGGTTCCAGAGATACTGACTAGGACGCAAAGATGGGACGGAAGAAGATCCAGATCACACGGATTATGGATGAGAGGAACCGTCAGGTCAGTACCTGTTCTTCATCTTTGTTTCCTACTTGCCAGTTTGAGGCTGTTGTGCAGAGAAATATGACAAAAATGATTGACCGGATATTACTGTTGTTATATAGTCTTTAAGGCTACTGTAATGTAAACATAAAGAGTATTTGCACAAGAAATGAGTGTTTATGTGTTAAATGTGTTTAAAGATGAAACAGAGACTCAGCAAGCAAAAGTAAACCAAAACCTCTAAGGTAGTGAGATTTCAAGTTAAGGATGGATTTCTGCTACTCTGAAACTCTTAACATCCACTTCTACTCGTGGATCCGGATCATTGATTAGCTTGTGTGACCAGCTGGCCAGAGGAAGCAACGACACTGCAACGGTGTAACTAAAAAAGCAAAACTCTGCCAGTACATACATAAGCAATTAACATAGAAATATGTAGTAATTAATAAGTAAAATATGGTAATGAAAGTAATCAGTATCAATCAATCAATCAAAATGTATTTATATAGTGCTTTTTGCAATGGAACATTGTCTCAAAGCAGTTTTACAATATTACATTATCTTAAAAGGCCAATCCCAAGTTGAGCAAACCTGGGACGACAGTGGAAAGGAAAAACTCCCTGAAAGTAGAAGGAAGAAACCTTGCGAGGACCAAAAAGGGACCCATCCTCCATGGGTGGCCTAGATGTTAATTAGGTGAATACTTCTAAAGTATATTAAAGTAAAATACATATTAATATTTAAGTTGGTAATAAACTAAGTAACAAAATTGATTTTAAAACACAATATAGATTTTAAAATCAGTCCTCAGTGGGAGGTCCTTGGAGGCACATCGTCTCTTGGTGACTAAATGATGGAGGGAGTTACTGCACTATGGTGGGTCTTGAGTTCTGCTCATGAAGACTAGTAAAGTGATGCTGAGGTAGAGGAACATCCAAGGGTGTGGTGCTGGAACTGGTGCCGGAACATCACTTCTTAGAGAAAAGAGGAAATGTAGTTACTTATGGGTGAGGAATACAGAGTCTATTATCAATCACTGATGCCATGTGCAGCATGAAACTCCAGCAGCACTAACTATAGCGGCATAGCTAAAGGGAGAACAGCACTGTATACTCTAAGATGATATGTCAGGTAACGCTATACAGTGTCTTTGCTGTTTTGAATGTGTTTATGGACGATAAGTCTGAAGATAAATCACATATTTTAAATCCTATTATAATTTAAAGTGAACAGATCAGGTGGATGTTAATCTGTAGTCACATTCAGAACACTAAAAACGCAACAGCGATTATCAGATTGATATCTTTTTAATGCGAAATTCTCAGAAATGAGCAAGGTGTCAAATTAAGTGCCTGAATTTGTTGTCACCAACTCCACTGCCTAAAAGCTGCCTAGTTCTGTATACATGGAATTGTTTACAATCACAGACCATATCTACTCTTCCGTAATGTTGTCAACCCTATCTTACACAGTATGTCACTAATCACTAATGCTTGTGCAAATAACGTGCCGTGATTAAAAATTATTTAAAAAGGCCATCAATTGATGCCAGCAATGGCACATTTTGTTTGATGAGAACACGTTGTAATCGTATCCGGTAACAGTTTAATGGTCATTTAATGGTGTAGAACACTTTTGTTAAAGGCGCTATTAACACTCGATTCTTCAATTCAGAGCTCTTTTTTGCTCTCACATATGACCTTTTTGTAACACACCAAACAAGATAAAAGCTGGCGGACATTAATATACATATCTAGTTTTTTATATTGCAGCCAAGACTACTTGCTAGAGCTTCTGTTGTGTCATGATTCATAGTTTGCAGTGCATTGGTTATATAGTTACTGAACACGTTATTCTTAATATCATCACTGTCCCTGTTGTATAATGTATGTAAGTACACTTTACATTACAACTTATAGTCTTACAATCAAACAATTGTGGTTTAAGGGCCTTGCTTAAGGACATAACAGTGGTAGCTTTGGCAGAGGTGGGATTTGAACCCTGAGTTGAGTCCATTAACCGCTTAACCCTACACCTTAACCGCTAGGCTACCAGAGTCTCTACTTTATGTAGTTCTAAACTTGCAGACCGTGGTCCATCTGTTTCGCTATATACTTTTGTCTATGTATTCCCATTTACTCTGTTCTCTAATGGTCAAGACCCCCACAGGACCAGCACAGATCAGATACTATTGGGTGATGGATCATTCTTAGCACTGCCCTGACACTTATGTGGTGGTGGTGTTAGTGTGTGTTGTACTGGTATAAGTCTATACTGACTGTAAATGGAAAACTATGAAGTGCATCTGTATGGTAAGTGGAACTGATCAAATGGATGGTGAGTGTAGAAACAAGGTCGAAACAATCTGTTTGTTATTATAAAGTAAAAAAAAAACACTAGATCAGAAATATTGGGAGAAAAAAATTGTGGATAGATCAAAAACACAAAACATGAGTTGAGTGCTGAGCACGCGGATGTATAGGCAGACACTGCTGTCTCAAAGTTTCAAAGATCCTCAGTCTGGCACTGACAAATGTAGAAATGTACAGGTAGTATTATTCCCTAACTAGTGTAGTATAGCAACTTTTTACATTGGCTTTTATTCATATTTGTGCGCAGGTTATTTGCACATAGTATGCCATTTCTGATGATCACCTAAACAAAATCTTATTTACTGAGGAACAGTACAAGACACATGAAAGCTATGACTGGAATATTACAATTAAAAGATCATTGTTTTGTTAAAAAATTAAACACGAACTTGTTTTGGTTATACTATTATTTGTATTATTGATCTGAAAGTCTGAAAACACTGCATCTTTGCTGTTTTGACCTCATCATTGCTACAAATAAATATTTTTTTTTCTTGGAATTTGACAGTAATTTTCCATTTCACTCTATACCCACAAATAGTAAACCAACAGTGGTCAATTCAATTTAATATGAATGTTGATGTTTATAATTTGTATTATGTATGTTTATAAATATCTTACTTCTAAATATCAGCTGTCCCTCAGCGGTTTAAATGTTCTTATTTACATATGAATACATATACAGTACATGAAATTGAAAATGTACAGGAAAAGATGATAGGTGTAAAGAATGCAGAAATTGATTGTTGCCTAACTATGGTCACTGGATTCAATTACTGTCCAGCATTCCTTAACATGAGTCCATGGCTGCCCTACCTTAAATCTACCAGACACAATGTTAAAATTGGACACATTTAAAGAGCGATGCACAGACGTGGCTCCCACATACCACCCTACAATTTCAGCCCTGTGAAAGTTGATGAGGCAGCAGAAGCTGGTGTTAGCCAGCCAGTATGGGAGCAAAGGCTAGTGAGAGGTGAGGGAGGCACAGAGAGCTGACTGCAGCCTCTCTTTCTGTCCTCGGTGGACAGCTCAGGCCCAGAGGGGGCCCCGCGCTCCCTGTGGCTGCAGCTGCTTGCTAGTAATTAGGAGCAGCCAATGCACTGCAGCACCCTCTCATTAGCAGGGAGGGTCAGCAGGACACACAGCACCCTTCTCTCTGTCTCTCCTTTTGCTCTCATAAAAAAGTGCCAACTCTGGTCAGCCACAGAGACAGGCTGGAATTCACCCCAGTCTGAGCACTCTAAATATACACAGCAAAAGCCAACTCAGTCTGCACTGCTCCACCACTGCCTCCCACACACATCTATTCCATTCACCGATGTTTCTGCTGTTCTCTCTGCACTGCTCTTCCCTGTCAGAAGAATGTGTTCTACATGAGGTTTTGGGTTTGGGCTGATGTAAAAAATTGCATCCTACAGCAATAGATATGTCTATGTGATTCACTTATCATACTGCTTATACAGCTTTATATGTCTGTGTCCCTCATTTATCAAGATGCCAAACATGGTAATCATTTGCATGTGCTGCTTAAAAGCATGGTGGACCTGTTGCTAAAAAATGACAACGTGTGCAAAGAGCCTGGAAAATGATACAAAAAAGGTGTTATATGCTAGACCCTTGAGCAAGGCCTTACTAAATCGTAAATTGCTGTGAATAATGGCATCTGCATTATTCTATAAATATAAACATGTACATAAAGGTTGCTAGTGAGCTCACATCAAAGATCCTATTGGTGTAGTTTTCTTGTTCTCCCTGAGTCTGAGTGGGCTTACTCTCAGTATTCCATTTTCCTCCCAACTATAAAATTATGCATTAGGTTAACATACTTAATCAGCTCTACGGATGCAAACTTACAGAGTGTAGACAGACAGACTAAAATGCTGTAGAGTCAGAGCTTGTTTAATGTCTTTAATCAGCGGGATAGTCTGAAATAAACAGCTATGTGAAACCATATTACCCTATCAGAACCCCTAATTGCAGCAGTGCACTCTGAAAATCTGAAAAAAAAATATTTAGATATAATAATCCTCAACAACAACAACCTAATTTAGCTCAGCAACTGAAATGGACTTTAGTCTAATAAAATACTTGGTTTGCATAAATAATCTGCTATTTTAGATGAATTATTATAAATATGAGCATAACCAATCAATTTTCGATAACACAAGGCTAATTGTGGTCCCCACCTAGCATCTGCCTATAGTGGCTTTGATGCCTCTGGCTCTGGTGACTTAAGTGGTTTTAATAAAACTGACTGTTTCTGGAGGAGTCAAGTACGAGTACTGCACGGTAACACAGATAATTCACTGTGGTTGTGGTTTCAAAAAGGGCTTTCACAATAACTCTGGGATAAAGTAAAGGCAAAAGCTCAGCGTAGGATACAAAAACGCAAACATTTTTAGAGGCCTTAAACTCGTTTAAGAAGTGGAAAGTGTACAGTGCTGCCAAAACATCTCCTAGTTACTTGATGACTTTAAAGGTCATTATGGCTGATACTGGTGGGTCTGTGCGTGTGACAACACTTCCACAAGCTAGCCTATATGACAGGGTGGCACGAAAGATACTGACACACAAACTCTCATTAGTGCATGCGATGCAAAATAGTTTGTGGTCAGGAAAAAATCAAACATGCCATAATACCTGTAGCCATGGTGCAAAATATACTTCAGATTAGTAACCCACATGTTGACACACGTTTCCATGCTTAGATTGAAATTAAATCTATTTTAGAACCAGTTATTACGTCACCATGAACATTTTTTGTTTGCTTGCAATTTTACACACCAAAACCATAAGTAAATCAGGGCCTATGTGGGCTCCTGTTAAAGGATACGATAATGAGGAAAAGTATCATGTCAGAACTTGGATGCGCCCCATTCACACCCTCTCAAAATATCATTTGCACTGTCTTTCCAGTGAAAGAACTTTCTTGCCGCACTGGCAGAAAGCTAATTGAGGTTTTTGCTCGCTCTCCTGAGGGTGATAACATAACAGCCAGTTGCACCCCTTCTGCTTCCCGCCCTCCGTTCTCTCCCACTCAGCCCCTTCTCTCCGACAGCAAGTGTGGAGCTTGCAGTTCATTTGAGTGAGAAACTCCAAATTTACAGGACAGGCCAATTATCAGCATAACACCAATGCTGGGTGGGATCCAACACACAGAGGCAGGCATAAAGATGGCTGAGAGGTGCATCAGCTTGTGTACATCTCTACCATAACCTGCATCAGCAAAATTAACATATAAATCACCGAGAAATATAAAAAAAAGAAAAAGGTTAAAATTGAAGTGTGAAATCACTTTGTAACCAGGTGCTAAATTAATTCAAGGTATTCATGTTGAGCTTTTAGCTCTAATTAAACATTATTATTGCTTTAGTCCTACATGTAAACAGAGAGCTCAACACACAATTGTTACTGACTAATAATTAATACAGTTGTTATTGTGTCCAGTAGATTTTATTTTTGTACTTTTTTGTACCTTTAGATCATTGCAGACAGTACGACCCCGAGGTATTTCATGTTTTATGTGAAACGTTGATTTAATTTGTGTATAAATAAATAAATAAACATCCATCTCTGCATTTTAGGTCGGCAGCACATTCCACGAATGTTAGAGCAGGCATAATTTAGGGTTAGTAATGAATTAAAAAGCTGAATAATGATGTCATTTCAAACAGGTGATTGTAATCAAAGCAAAATAAAGCAAAGCAATCAAGTAAAGATGGCCAGAGGATCTCCAGTTTGTAAAGAAATGCATAAGAAACGTATTTATATGTTTAAAAATGGTATTCTTTAAATGAAGAGTGGAAGTGATTTGCATATTTCTCCTTCTACAGTGCATAGTATTATTCAATTTCAGTTAATAAAGGAAAGAGCACAAGACTAGAGCTTGAGCATCTTTTGATCTTCAATTCCTCATATGGCGTTGCATCAAGATACATCCTATCTCAATAGCAACAAGGGCAAAGGATTACTTTGGCAACCCGTTATCAAACACTACAGAGATACATTACTGCCACTTAAAACTTTACTGAACAAAACTGAAGCGTCGTGTTAAACATCTGGGCTCAGAGGCATCTTGGCTGGAGTATCACATAGTGTAAATACATATTGTGGTCAGATAAACCAGTGTAAATGTGTGCACTTTTAGTAACAAATGAACTTAACGTGACCAGACAAAAGATTAAATATCACACTGTCTGCTAGTCAAAGTAAATGTAAGAAAAGCTTTTTTTTAATTTCCTTAACTGTCCCACATAAAAATGCAACCCTCCTTCGTATACAGTTGTGCAACAGTACCACGGCAGTGGGCTAGCAAATTCACACTGCATACCCAAAGCATCTGCTTAAATGGCATATTTCTGGAAACTTTAATAACCCATTTAAGCCTTTTGTGGATGTCATGTATAAAAGAAGCATCAGCTGCTTTACAATTATTTCTGGAGAATTTTTATTTTGCTGTTCTCATAGAAGGATAAGAAAGCCACAAAGCACAGGACAGAAAGCTGTTCTGAATTCAGTGGGTTTTCCTACTCCTCATTAGCTTGTAGTGTTATTTTCTTCTGGCTAGAGTATGTGCTTGCAATTCCAGTAGAGAGTTCTCTCTTCCCGGCTCTACTACTCTGTATTAAAACAGAAGAGGTGTAGCACGTGTCACATTTGCCACCCCCATCCTATAGGAAAGTTCCCCTGGCTGCACTTTAAGTGCATCCTCGAGGAGGAAGGGGAGGGGTGGGAAATAAGAAAATGAAAGAACCGGCAAGTCTCGCAGTGCAGCTCAGGCCTGACAGGCTAATTGCAAAGCTGTGTAGGGGTGGATGTCTGCCATAATAGTGGAGGAGGGCAGAATTATCCTGTAACGAGGCCACATTCTCCTTCCTCCGTTCTCCGCTGTCTGTCTTTCCCTTCAGCTTAAGCTCTGATTTACTTCTCAAGCTTTCCAAGTCTATAATTATTTGTCCTAATGATGACGTGCACCTGTCTTGTCTGGACAGCATGGAATGCATGTGTAGATATGTACTATTAAATAAGCTCGCTCAGTCATGTGGACGCTGATTACGCGAAAGGTTTTAATGAAAATGAATGGCTCTCTAGGTTGAGGCAAATAATGTAATGACAGCCTTTTGCATTGTGGATGACAGAGCATATTACTGTTAGTGCCACTGTAAGTAAGGACTCTAGTAGATAGTTATGTGAAAAGCATACAATGAACTCTGTTAAAGTAAAGAAAGGGATAGCAGAAGTGGATTGTACAGGGCACTTTTTCATTAGGTCATTTTCAGTTTGTGAGTACAAGTTTGTGATTTTAGGCATTTATTGACAAGAATGTTAGTGACATCAGGATGTTGCATGATCACCACCCCACCTCATCTCCAGCTCATCCCAAAAATATTGGGTGAAACACTATCATTACAGAGAACACAGATCAGTGCTGGGGGCTTTATACCCCTCTAGCACATCACTGGTGTTAGGCATGGTGCAAATAGGTTCACGTTTATCAGCTCCAGAGGGTAGTATTCTATTGGTAGGGATTAGACAAGCTGTTTGCGTACTTTTGAACATCAGTTTCTGTAATGGGTGCAAAATAAAGTAGGTGACTGGGGTGTCCACATTTGGATATCTGAACATTGTTATTTCTCTGTATTACATAAGAAACACGAATCAAATGTCAGTCTGGCTGGTTGGACATGCATTTTAGAATCAAGTCTAATTTTGTTAGCTTGTGTTTATAAATATAAACTAAAATCAAAAACACTGTAAAGCTGGCCAGTGGTTGCTGAAGAAATTAAGGTAGAAAGTAATCATGTTATAAATGGAGTTAAAAGCTAGAAAAATTCCACTGCTCTGCCTGCTCAGGAACATGTTGGTGTGTCAGACCACATAGTGCTAGACTGTGGTGTCACCATGGCAAAGCAAAGAGTCACACGACAGGAGGTGGTACCGGCGTCGATAATGTGTGGCAGGCACCACCTCCGAGGCACCAGAACTTGTAGGGACAGTATGTTTTAACAAAGCTAAACGTACCTGAGATCTATGAGGGCTATGATGTGCTATATGAGGACTATGATGTGGCTTGTCGACTTGTCCTGGATCAGCCTTTCGATAGGGCAAAACACAGATATAATCTTCTGTTTAAGAGTCAGTCAGTGCTTTCATATGCATACCAAAGGATTTCTACTTGTTTATAGGCAATATAGAGTGTGATGTAACATATATATCGCAAAAACTGTTTAAAGCTTGTATATTAAAATTTCAGTTACAGGTATGCACCGTTTAACAGCCACATTGCGTTCTGTGAGATTAAATGGTCTTCGACTGTTTACTTAGCCCTTTATGGTAATGAAATGTAAATATACTGTAATGTAAGGATGTTTTGACAAGAAAGCTGCATGGAAATAATACAGAAATCTGTCAGAGACGAAAGCATGAGTGAAATGCTACACAGCATCCAAAGCTGTTACACACTTTATTCCCTCCAGGAAACACAAATAGATGTTGATCAGATCATCATTAAATGATGCTTACCTGTACAGAGTTGATTATATGCGTAGCCTGGAGCGTTAAAAATTAGTGCATGTAGATATTGGCACATCATGCAAACAGTGATAACATCTTCTAAATTATAGTCTCGAATAAATGACTAATGTCAGCATTAGTTGATCAAGTTAGACTGGCTAACACATTGTGTGGTAAGCTTGTTTATTTGCACTTTTCCCAGCATTGTCTCAGGCTTGTCAGTGTAAAGAGAGACAGTACATTTGCAACTAAGATATTTTTCAAAGCTCAGTGTCAAATTTTCCCATGGGCTGTTGTGAAGCCATGGGATGATCCTCCAGCTTGCAAGTCCTCCGTCAGATACAGTAAATAACTGGTGTGATCTTCTATATGAGTGGAAATCAATTCAGTGTAGGCATCTGGCATAAAACGTGGCCAAACCAACCATGCGAATCAAAACTAAAGCACAGAGAAACATCAGTCCATAATTAATTACTTTAGGAAACAATTGATAAAAGAGCAACAGTTATTAAAGTTTCTACAAGTTCAGTGAACAAAACCATCATACTCTATAATAAAACTGGCTCTTATCAACAGGAATGGACAACCATGTGCTACCTTTGAAAAAAAGAAATGTTTAGTTAACAGCACCACCGATTACAGCTGAAATAAATGCTTAAGAAATAAGAGCTCTAGCAGTGAAGACATCTAAACCGCAAATAATTCTTATTATATACTTTACTTCATCAGTTACTTTTTTTGACAATAAGATGAATGAAATAGCTAAAATAAAGAAAAATGCATAAACAGCAGGTGTGTCTTTTGACTGGTGCCATGCCATTACAGAAAATACTTATTAAACTCCTATCCAAGGTCAACCCTTCCAGTGACCACAGCTGGCCAGCTTGGCCCTCTGGGCTTCTACGATCGCAGAACCAAGTGGTAATTTGTAGACCCGCGGTTAAATTTGTGCTTTTCTAAAGCTGATTCAGCCAGACAGAAAGATAGGAACCCTGTCGCTGTCTTTCACTTCTGGTTGTTTATCTGCCAACAGGCTTGGTTCTTCCTAACAGTTGCTGTGTTTCAGACACACTTTGGACTACAGACATCTTCCTGTTACTTGTCAGAGAGACGGCTAAAACTGACATGTAGTGTTCATGGTGTCCCCTACTTCTTTCACAAAAATTTCATTAAGGGATATTTCATCTCATAATTTGTGTGAGCAGTATAGCAATATCCCAATAAAATTTCAAACACAGTGAGTCCTGTAGTCTGCTACAGCCCCGGGAAACTTGTTTTCCACATTGGCTATGCTTCCGAAGGACAGCTTGTGATAGAGGGTTTGATTGACAGGCCAGTCCTTGTCATATTCAAAGGTGAAATGTGCATGAAAACAAACACAGATCATAAATGTTTGTTCAAGTTTTCACTGATTCAATGAGATAAACCGATAACTGTATGGGTAGCCAATTTCTATAAGAAACATAGAACGATATATTTATAATGTTGTTCTTGTGTAGAATTATCCAACTTTTATTTTGTGTAATTATTGGATGCGTGCCTCAAAAATATGGTTCCTAGAAATGTAAACTGACTGCTCCAAATCCTTAAGACTTCATTTATAAACCGGTTTATAGTAAACTAATTTTCAAGAAATTTCTCAGAAAAAGGTTGATGTTATTTGGAAATATTATAGAGATTAAATTTTACAGACAAATATTCTGGTTTTGCCATTATTGGTACCTACCTCCTCCTTTTCGAAAGAGCACTTCCATTACATTCAGCAGCACAACTACACTAGCTTTGGTACCATATAGGAAAGCAAATGATACAATGACATAACCAGAGACAGAACATGCACAGAGGCTTTTAAGTTAGCACTTTTTTCATTTCTGCCATGCAATTAGATGAGACCTGCTAATATGATAACCCTGGCATTGCAGGTCATAAGTGTGACCTTATCACAGGCTTTGATAGAAGTATCAAACGTAAACTCAGCTCTTGATCCAAAGTGAAATAGCTGATAGACAGGCAATAGTAACTCAAATAACAGCTAATCACAACTAAGATATGCAGAATAACATCTCTGAATGCACAACACATCAAACTTTGAAGCATATGGTCTACTAAAGCAGAACACCAAACTTCTGTCAGCTAAGAACAGGAAACTGAGGCTACATTTCACATGGGCCAACCCAATACTAACAAGGTGTATCTAATGAAGTCTCCAGTCAGTGTACATACCCATGTATTTACTATCAAGATTAGCACTGTAGTGTTATATAAAGGGTGGTTTAGATTTGAAAATCATTTATAGTGTTCCTTAAAACTCCCCGAACCATGTCTGACCAGTGTATATATCGTGGGTGTGTCTGTTTGCTTTTTGCTGATTGAGTGGAAAACATAACCCCGTCTACATCTTCTGTAATCTCAGACAAACCCTGTGGTTTTCCACTGTTTTCCTGTCACCAGTGAGTACAGGGGCATTTTTTGAGACTGATGTATGTAATATACCGGTGTTACATTTTACGTACTAAGGTTAATAAAAACTCTGTACATCTTGGCTCACCTAGTGACAGTGTAGTAAAATAAATAAATACGAGCCACAAATTAGTGTAGATCTGATGGTAAGTCTTCTTCATTGTCATGCTGGTGGTGATGTCATTCATATTTCCTCTTTTGAGTCTGACTTGGAAGGATACACTTCCTGTGTGTGGTCTGCCACATGAATGTGTCAAGTTTTTGTATATGTGTAGCTATAAGTGGGTGTATGAGAGTCCATTGTGATGTCCAGCTCTGCAGGTGAAATGAAGCTCTAGCCTGGTTCCGTGCATGCTGAGAAGCAGTCGGGCAGAACAATGTCATGACACAGCTCATCACAGCAGTATGTTTATTATTCTGCCAATTACATGACCGTGCCTGGTTTCCAGACATTACAAGCGTGCTTACCTTAAAGTGAGTTGTGTCATTGCACCTCCAGTTTCAATACTTATTTTACAACCATACACTCACAGTTAAGTGGTTTCCACACTGATGAAAGGAATTGTGCGTTATGCTATGGTATACGGTTTAGGCTGGCATTATATTGGCTGTGCATGTTTGTTCAGGGAGCAGATGGGAAGAGAAAGCTAGACTAATGACAGTTGGGGGGTGTGCTGCTCTCACTGGGTCTGAGGATAAAGAGGCAAACAGTGCAGGCTGCTGCTGTCTGACTGCTCTCAGCTTACTGGTGTTCTTCTAGGACTGCTCAGTACACGTCTTGCCTCACACCCTTTTTAGCATGTGGCCACAACCAGTTCTGTTCTCCTGGACTGGCGTGAGAAATCTTGTCCATATAATTTTATGGAAAAAAGACGTAGGGATTGTATCATTACCAATAATTAAATGATACTTTGGCAGTGTATGTCTTGGGTCTAAAGAATTAAATAGTTATTTGAACCCATCTCTCTAAACTGCCGGATTGGCACGATATGTTTCGTGATGTAATTGGTGACGGCATTTGTTATGTCTTGCCATCTGCTGCTTTCTTTTTGCAAAATGATTCTGCTAAGGTTTGCAGATACCTGGTACCGGGCTGGTACCTTGTTTGGCTTAAGCCCATCATGGACAGCTCCTCTTTGTATTTTGCACAGTGGTTAGTTTGCAGATGGTGAAATTAGTTAGCTCACGAGCAGTTTTTAATGGAAACTGATTTCTGAAATAGTTTCGGCTAACATCTGTATTTTCCAAACCTAAACAAATGCCTGTGCATGAGGATTAAATCTATAGTTTAGACTCTAAGGCTGGTAGTCTTTGCATTTTTTTTCTGGAGCTCTTTGTTAACTCATTTTTAACTTCAGTCATGTGGTTTTAGGTAGAAGGTCAGCAGCTGGGGTGCAATCATGCACACAGTAGCCTATCCTACCTAACTACATGATGCAGTTAATACATTAACTCTAAGTTGTGTTGTTGATTGTTTTTTGTAACTGACACGAATGTGGTCTGGGTATATGAGGACCGAAACACCGACAAGTGAATGATAAACCCCTTATAGGCAATAACACAAATTCAATCCCAGTGTGGCACAAATACTTATACTTACATGATATGAATTATGCATATGACCATAAGGACATGGGTTGTGTTAGAGCTTTGCCAATAAATCATGTGTCATGTTCTTAACCCGCTTGTAAACAGTCAGCTCAGTTGGTAATTCGGTGGCAGTTTGCTTGTATTGGATATTGTTTGCTAGGCACTGTTTTCATACCGAAAGTGGAAACATGGAAACAGGATTAGTGCATTCCCAGTTCTCACCCCCATTAGACACAGAGCCATATTGACAAAACATTTCAGATCAACAACAGGGCATCCAAAACACAGTTGTAACATAGAAATTCTGATTTTTATTGCTGCTTTGGCGTGCTTGTGCATGTGCATGTCGGGTGAATCACTTTACATTTCCGTCAGTTGAATGAGGATAAATGATGAGATGATTTGTGTTGTTTGGAGGGCATTGAACATCGTAATCACCTGTAATATGCAACATGTGATAAATAACTCCTACACTGTTGGCACAGACCCAGGGGCTGTGTGCTTTCAGAGATATTCTATATTGGATTATGTTGCATTATACCATTCAAGATAAGGGTTGCCACAAGCTGTGACCAATTAAAGTTGAACAAAGCCAGCTCATCTGCTTAGCTCTGCTTTGTAGGTCAGAGAAGCTGGTGGAAATGAATGTACGCATGCAAAGCTTGTACACTCTATGACTTCTTTTAGCCCAAGGCACTGCTTTTCTAAGCCACAGCTTTGGCATCTAGGTGAATTTTGCCATGTGCAGTGACATCTTGCTCTGTATGATAGCAAATGACCATTCTTTTTGTCACAATTCACCTTGCCGTATACGCCATGTTGTACTGGATCGTCCCATAGCACCGAGCTTTACTCCCAGTTTTTAAGGGGGCTTTTATAGATATATATAGATAGTCTCCTTTTGCTGTATATACTGCAAATACAACAAGGCAGTGTCACATAACCCAGAGAGCCCAAAGCCTGACAATAAGTCATTCTTTGTATGGCTCAGGTTGCTGCAGAATTGATGCATGAACTGCAGTAGTGCACTCATGTTACACTATAAGCAGTTACACGGCAGAGTTTTTAAGCGAGAGCCTTGTAAGAGAGATGACCCTGGTTGTGCAGGCTAGGAGCCACCAGTGTGGTGTAACAACCAACCTTTTTGACCCACGGTAGCATAAGCATGACTGATCTGCTGTCCACTGGCCAAGCGAAAATGAGGATGGATGTATGTTTTTAGTTGTAGTCAAAAGCCACAATGTGTTCATGTAAAAAAAGTTTTTTTTTTTTTTTTTGCAATAGACATCGTCTCAAATCAGCTTTACAGACCTTGAATTAACAAGCCAGAGTTGAGAGTGGTGAGGAATAACTCCCCAAGACCAATTAGGATTCCATCCTCTGGGTGAGGCTGTAGAAGAAGAATAACTAGATCTGCATTTTAAAGGGAAATGTGGCAGGTAGGAAGATTGTGGGACTTCTGGCCACTTGTGGGTTTGTGTACCAATACGGTTGACCGTATGTGGGCTTATGTCCCAACAGTATTGTCCACATGCGGGTTTGTGTTGTAGTACTGTTTCTATTAGAGATTTTTTAAAGATTTTTTAAACTATGGAGTATTTAATTTTAACTCTATTAAAATGATGTATCTGATCAACTGCAAAGATCCATGGAGCACACCACATGGTGTGAAATGAGTGAAAGAATAATAAATAGAATTATGAGGGATAAAAACAATAAACAGTGCTTTTTAAGCACTGTGCATTTAAAAACAGCAAGTATAAACTATGTCATTAAACGATGCATTTAGTTATATGGTAGCTGAAATGAAAGTCTCACTGAGGAGAGTGAAGGAATATTCCACTTTCTAAGTAAGGTTGAGATGAGGCAAGTGGATGACAGAGTTCGGAGTTCATTAGAGTTAGGTTGGGCTGCCGAGGAAGAGTTAGCATCATGTTAGGGGCTGGTTAGAGAAAACCTTAAGTCTGTAAGTCAAATGTAAATGGAGATGAAGTGCATGCAGACACACAGACACTCTGGCAGCTTTAGCTATTACAGCCGAACTGAAAGCTAGAGTCAGAAAGTGACTCAGACATAAGGACACATGGAGACCCAAGCAACTGTCCACCCCAATGTCATAAACCCAAGTACTCATGTGAGTGGGGGGAGGAGGGAGCAACCAAATTCCCAGCATATTGAAATGTTCTCTGTCTGGCTGTCTGGCTGTCCATCTGTCTGTCAGTCCATCCATCCTTCCATCCTTCCATCCATAAAT